>RXON01000520.1:0-22441 GCA_009667805.1 Leptobrachium leishanense
CTGGAGAGGGTTTGTAAGAACGTAGGGATAGACCTCTCTTTCTCTTCGGCTTATCACCCCCAGACCAACGGAGCAGCAGAACGAGCAACCAAAATATAGAGAAATATCTCAGGTGCTTTATCTCAGAACAACAAGATAACTGGTCAGACCTGCTACCATGGGCAGAATATGCTTTGAACAGCGCAGTGAGTGAATCCACAGGACATTCTCCTTTCTTCGCTGTTTATGGTTTTGATCCTCCCGTGCTCCCCACCACGTTTCCTGATACCACGATTCCTGCTTTAGATGAGCAACTGGCATCATTGAAAGAGACTGGGGGAGAGTGAGACGGGCACTGGAGGAGAGTAGTGCCATCCAGAAAACTAAGGCCGACAGACACAGGAGGCAGGCACCCGTGTATCAAGTTGGGGGACAGGTTTGGCTGTCTTCACGTAACATCAAGCTCTTAGTGCCTTCCATGAAGTTGGCTCCTAGGTATATCGGTCCCTATAAGATTCTACGGCGACTCAACCCTGTCTCCTATGCTTTGGCGTTACCCCCCCATTTTAAGATACACAATGTATTCCATGTAAACCTTTTGAAGCCGTTGTTATGTAACCGGACAACCAAAGTCCATGCTCCACCGCCTCCTGTCTCTGTGGAGGGCGAGGAGGAGTTCGAAGTTAAGGCCATTCTGGGTGCCAGGATGTCTAGGGGGTCTTTGCAGTATTTGGTCGATTGGGTGGGTTACGGTCCGGAGGATCGTTCTTGGGTACCGGCTGCGGAAGTCCATGCTCCTAGGCTAGTGAAGGCCTTCTATTTGGCGCACCCCCGTGCCCCTGGGGGTCGTCCAGTGGCCGCCCCTGGAGGGGGGGGTTCTGTCACGGTGGGTCAGGGGATGGGGCGCCTGGCAGCAGCTTCCTCGCTGCTCGCTGGCCAGGTGCCGAATGTAAACGCTTCCGGGTGCGCTCACGTGGGACGCCGACGGGCGGGGCCTGGCGTTATGACGCGGACCCGCCGGGTTTAAAACCCAGTCTCTCCATTACACCGGTGCCCTGACGTGGTATTCACCTCCCGCAGAGCTCTTGTGTATATTGGCTATAACCTGTGTATGACCCTTGGCATTGGCAAACGAATCCTCCTGTGTATAACCCTTGGCATTGGCAAACGAACCCTCCTGTGTATGACCCTTGGCATTGGCAAACGAATCCTCCTGTGTATGACCCTTGGCATTGGCAAACGAATCCTCCTGTGTATGACCCTTGGCATTGGCAAACGAATCCTCCTGTGTATGACCCTTGGCATTGGCAAACGAACCCTCCTGTGTATAACCCTTGGCGTTGGCAAACGAACCCTCCTGTGTATGACTCTTGGCATTGGCAAACGAACCCTTCTGTGTATAACCCCTGGTATTGGCATTTACTCTGCTCTAGGTTCTGCCCTTAACGTTGGTACCGAGGTCAGTCTATGTGGCACCCTAAGCACGCATCAGATTACCTCTGCTATTACTAAAGTCCTAGGGAGGACTTGTGATCTGTTCTGTACCCCTGTCTGGTGTCTCCCTTTCTTTATCTGTTACCTGCTTAATTGTCTATATAGCTTTGCCGACCATTCAAGGATCGGAAGAGTAGAAAGTGAGCTACATAAAGAGATCAAGATCTTGGTAGTCAGAAGGATTCGTGACAATACTCTATTCCATACCTCTGTCTGGTGTTACCCCTTGTTTATCTATTGTCTGGTTAATTGTCTTTCTAGTTTTGCCGACCATTCAAGGATCGGAAGGGTAGAGAGCGGTCTGCGTAAAGGGACCACACTTTTGGTAATCAGAGGGATCCGTGACAGTGATGCAGTCCGTCACAAACCTGAGGCTTGGGAGACGTTGGACCTTTCAACAGGACAATGATCCCAAGCATACCTCCAAGTCCACTAGAGCATGGTAGGGATGTGCGTTTCGGGTTTCGGAATTTCGGAATTTTCACGAAATTTCCCGATTCATGTTTTCGGATGCGGCCGAATTTCCGAAAATTTTTAGATCCGAAAATGGCAGATCCGAAAAGTTTTTCGAGCCAAAACGAAATATTTTCGGAATTTTCGAATGGACTTGAAATGTGTCAAATCGAAATTTATTGCTTTGAAACGAGGAGAACAGACGTTCCGAAAAAACCAAAATTTCCGAAATTACGAAAAGTCGATACAAAAAATGAACAGTGACACGAAAATACGAAAAATGGTCGATATTCCGAAAACATGTACAATTCCGAAAAATGAAAATTTCCGAAATCATGAAAAGTCGATACAAAAAACGAGCTAAGTGACACGAAAATACGAAAAATGGTCGATATTCCGAAAAAAAAAATGTACACGAAAAACGAATCGAGCCGAACCGAATCGAAACAGAAATCGGTCGAAACGAGCCGAATCGAAAAGTTTAAAAATCCGAACAATCGAACCGAAAAAAAAATCGGTGCACAAGCCTAGAGCATGGTTGCAGATTAAAGGCTGGAACATTTTGGAGTGGCCATCGCAGTCACCTGACTTAAATCCGATTGAGAACCTCTGGTGGGACTTTATTTATTTATTTATTTATTTATAAAGGATTTTAACAGGAAGGATACATTGAGATTTCTCTCGTTTTCAAGTATGTCCTGGGTTCGAGAACATTAAGTGGTTACAGAAATACAAAATAGTAAAATGCAAGATATTAACACAAGACCAAATATACAGATTAACAGTAAAATGCAAGATATTAACACAAGACCAAATACACAGATTAACAGAAATATAAATATGGAGGAAATAAAGTCATTATGTTACAGGTTTACAGGTGCATTTCGTATTGAGGTATGCTAATAGGGAGCTCTTAAGGGACTTTAGACTGGGGGAAGATTTGACGGTGTCTGGGAGGTTATTCCATATTTGCGGTGCTCTGTAGGAAAATGAGGATCGAGCCATTTTCTTTTTGTATTGCGGTATTGCAAGTAAGGTGCTGGTCCTGGATCTGAGGTTATAGAATGAGGGAACTGCCGGGGGAAGCAGCATATTCAGGTAGGGTGGCAGCTTCCCAGTAAAGCTCTTAAACACCAGGTTGGAAAGGTGAAGGGTGCGTCTAGAGTCCAGCGATGGCCAGTTTAGTTCTTTTAACATGTCACAATGGTGGGTCATGTAGTTACATTGTAGCACAAAGCGACAGAATGAGTTATACAATGTAGTAAGTTTCTGGAGGTGTGTTTGCGGGGCGGCTGCATACACTACATCTCCGTATTCAATGGCTGGCATAAGCATTTGTTGTACAATCTGCTTTCTTACCGCGGTGCTCAGGCAGGATTTGTTTCTGTACAGAGCACCTAGTTTGGGGTAAAGTTTAGATGAGAGTTTTTCGATGTGGGGGCCAAAAGATAGATTTGGGTCTAACCACATACCTAGGTATTTGAGAGATGTGACTGGTCAGTGTGCCATTTGATTTTGTCCCAACACATAGATGGGGTGTTTGCAATTTGTGTAGTTTAGGTTTTGTTCCAAAGAGCATTGTAACCGTTTTGTCAGTATTTAGAAAAAGTTTGTTATTTGCTATCCACTTTTCTACCCCTGTGAATTGTTCTTGCAGCACGGCCTTCAGCTGCGGGAGATTTGGTTTGCTGGTATAGATTACCGTGTCGTCTGCGTACATGTGTACAGTTGAGGCTTTGCAGACATTGGGCAGATCGTTTATGAATATTGTGAATAGCAGGGGGCCTAGTATTGAGCCTTGGGGTACACCGCACGTGACTGGGAGGGGAAGGGAAGTGCTGTCAGAAATGGACACAAATTGAGACCTATCAGACACATATGATTGGAACCAGGTTAACGTACTATCACCAATACCAGAGTTTTTAAGTTTTTGTAATAGGATGCCATGGTCTACTGTGTCAAAAGCCTTGGCAAAGTCAAGGAAGATGGCTCCAGTTAGATTTCCTTGTTCCATGCCCGCTTGGATATAGAAACATAGAAACATAGAAACATAGAAAAATGTCGGCAGATAAGAACCTTTCGGCCCATCTAGTCTGCCCAATTACATGGATACTTAACCTGGATTTATCTTTTGTTTAGGATAGCCTTATGCCTATCCCATGCTTGCTTAAATTCAATTACTGTTTTGGCCTCTACCACTTCTACTGGAAGACTGTTCCATGTATCCACCACCCTCTCAGTAAAATAATGCTTCCTGATGTTACTTTTAAACCTTTGCCCCTCTAATCTAAGACTATGTCCTCTTGTTTTGCTATTTTGTTTCCTTTTAAATATACTCCCTTCCTCTACCTTGTGGATTCCCTTTACGTATTTAAATGTTTCTATCATATCTCCTCTGTCTCGTCTTTTTTCCAAGCTGTACATGTTAAGATCATTAAGCCTTTCCTGGTAACTTTTCTCCTTCAAGCCGTACACCATTTTAGTAGCCCTTCTCTGAACTCTCTCTAAGATGTCTATATCCTTCTGGAGATACGGTCTCCAGTACTGCACACAGTACTCCAAGTGAGGTCTCACCAGTGCTCTGTACAGTGGCATGAGCACTTCCCTTTTCCTACTGCTAATACCTCTCCCTACACAACCAAGCATTCTGCTAGCATTTCCTGCTGCTCTATTACATTAACTACTTACCCTTAGATCCTCTGAAATAATGACCCCTAAAATCCTTTCCTCAGATGTTGAGGTTAGGACTGTATCAAATATTCTATATTCAGCCCTTGGGTTTTTACGTCCCAGGTGCATTATCTTGCACTTATCCACATTAAAACTCAATTGCCACAACTCCGACCATTTTTTTAGTTTACCTAAATCATTTGTCATTTGGCTGATCCCTCCAGGAACGTCAACCCTGTTGCAAATCTTTGTGTCATCAGCAAAAAGACATACTTTTCCATTAATACCTTCTGCAATATCACTAATAAAAATATTAAAGAGAATGGGTCCAAGTACTGACCCCTGAGGTACCCCACTGGTAACAAGACCTTGTGCCGAATAAACTCCATTTACCACAACCCTCTGTTGTCTGTCACTCAGCCACTGCCTAATCCAGTCAACAATATTGGAATCTAAACTCAAAGATTGCAATTTATTGATAAGCCTTCTATGCGGAACAGTATCAAAAGCCTTACTGAAATCTAAATAAGCAATGTCTACTGCACACCTGTGTCTATTATTTTTGTTACCCAATCAAAAAAATCAATAAGATTAGTTTGGCATGATCTCCCTGAGGTAAACCCATGTTGTTTCTGATCCTGTAATCTATGTGTTTTTAGATGTTCAACAATCCTTTCCTTTAACATGGTTTCCATTAATTTCCCCACTACTGACGTAAGACTAACTGGCCTACAGTTCCCCGATTCCTCCCTACTACCCTTCTTGTAAATGGGCACAACATTTGCTAATTTCCAGTCTTCTGGGACGACTCCCGTTAACAAGGATTGGTTAAATAAATCTGTTAATGGTTTTGCTATTACATCACTGAGCTCTTTTAATAATTTAGGGTGGATTCCATCAATCCCCATTGACTTATTTGTCTTTACTTTAGACAGCTGCTGTAGAACCTCCTCCTCTGTAAACTGATATGTAAATGTCTCTTTAGTGTTCTCTCCTAACTGAGGTCCCTTTCCTTCCTTTTCTTCTGCAAAGACTGAACAAAAATATTCATTGAGGCAGTCAGCGAGACCTTTATCCTCTTCTAAATACCTTCCTTCCTTTGTTTTTAATCTAACTAATCCTTGTTTTACTTTTCTTTTCTCGTTTATGTATCTAAAAAATGTTTTGTCCCCCTTTTTTACTGACTGAGCTATTTTCTCTTCTGCGTGTGCTTTGGAAGCTCTTATAAATTGCTTTGCCTCTTTCTGCCTAATCTTATAGGTTTGCCTATCTTCTTCACTCTGAGTTGTTTTATAATTATTGAATGCTATCTTTTGTTCTTCACTATTTTGGCCACTTCTGCAGAGTACCACAGTGGTTTCTTCCCTTTTTTGTTTTTGCTAACAAGCCGAATGCAATTTCCTGTGGCCTTCAATAATGCTTGCTTTAAATAATCCCATTTCTCCTGGACTCCCTTTAAACTCCTCCAGTCTGATAATGACTCCTTCACACAAAATCTCATTTTAGAAAAATCTGTTTTTTTAAAGTCTAAAACTTTCGTTCTTGTGTGGTGCGGCTCCATCCCTGTTGTTATATTAAACCATACTGACTGGTGATCACTAGATCCCAAATTTTCACCTACAACAACGTCTGATACCAAACCTCCATTTGTGAGTATTAAATCCAATATGGCCTCTTTACGGGTCGGCTCCTCAACTACTTGTGTTAGAGATAATCCCAGTAGGGAGTTTAGAATATTTAGATATCATTACAAACTTTTAAAAGGGCAGTTGTAGTTGAATGGTTTGGACAAAAGCCTGATTGATCTGGGCTTAAATAGTTCTGATACTGATAATAATCACGTAATTGAGTGTAGACACATTTTTCCAGAATTTTTGACATTACAGGGAGAAGTGATATTGGGCGGTAGTTGGATACCAAAATATTGTCTCCACTTTTATGGATAGGTACCACCCTTGCAGTCTTCCAGAGTTTGGGTATGTATCCAGTCGCCAGTGATTCATTAATCAGGGTTGCGACAGGTTTAGCAATTGCTGGTGCACTGATTTTCAGCAGCATTGCTGGGATTTGATCAGGTCCAGACTGGTATTTCATTTTTTGGTTACGTAGAAGTTTAGTGATGGCACTGACAGGCACAGGCCTAAAACTGAATATGTCTGGGTTATGGGGTTTTTGCACTGTTGGTGGGTCCTGACCTGCGTGCGGCCTTTCTGATTGCGTTTCATTTCCTAGCTTAGCAATGAGGGTGGTGGCGCATCCAACAAAATAATTATTAAAAGCATTTGCTACATCTAGGGGGTGTTGTACAGTTTGGTTGTTTACTTTTAAAGCAGCTGGTTGGGAGTGGCTGGGGGGTGCTTGTATGTTACTTATGATTTTCCAAAAATTTCTGGGGTTTGATATGTTATTGTTTAAATTTTCATTGAAGTATTGGGCTTTAGCCATTTTTGTTTCTTTTGTGCATTCATTCGACTTAAAGAAAGCAGTTGCAGTGTGCAAGCCTAAGAATGTGACTGAACTGGAGGCTTTTGCCCATGACGAATGGGAGAAGATACCCGTAGATCGCTGCAAGACACTTGTGTCAAGCTATGCTTCACTTTTAAAAGCTGTTAGTACAACATCCTTTAACAGTTATAAGTACTAAGATTGAATGTCACTTGGGGGTTGAATAAAACTGATAATGATATGAGCACAGAAAAGACATTTGTGGTTATTTCATTATAAATGTTATGTTATATTTGTCTGACCTACACGTGCCTCTTTGATTTAATTGTAAGCAAGATGACTGAATGATCAAAATCAATGTCAAACTGGCCAAAACACTCAATTTCATTGGGGGTTGAATAATTTTGAACACAACTGTACGTGTCTATTCACTAAGGCCCTATTAAATTCCTCGTGCATCGGTTTTGCGCGCACGCAAATGCGCATTTTTACGCGAAAACAAAACCATTTGCGCAGAACATCGTATTTCAACGTTTGCGCAAACGATGCGCGTTATCATTTAACGCGGATGGACTTGCGTGAGCGTGATGAACTGTGCACGCCCTATACTTAACATTGTGAGCGCAAATGCGTTAAGCGGTTGGTATTTCAATGGATGCGCAACTTCCTACGAACGATGTTTGCACGCATAATTTAACGTCTTTTAAAAGCTGGTGTTAACTGCAAATCTGAACGTTCTGGCCGAAACAAAATACACCAGCACGAAAAAAAAAATACGGCACAGTATAGTTACACATTCTACACATACCCAAACAAAAAAATTGTGAATTCGTGCAAATTTTTTTCATTGCTGCAGCATGTATACTCAGATTTATTTTGACAGGCGCAAAAACGTTATGAGTCAAATAAGGTGAATTGATGTCAATTAAGATTCTTAATTCTGATTGGCTGACTCCCGCGAAAAAAACAGTCCGCGCACTGATTTACATGTGCAACGTTACTGCGCGTATTACACTTTGCCAAATCGGCTATTTGGTCTAGATTGTTCTCTTCTCCTGCCAATTCTCCGGAGTTTCACCTTCTAGTGAATAGACCTGTTAGTGTTCTGGAATTTTCCATTGTGTAAAGTGCTTAAACCCTAACCCACCTATTGTACCTGATTGGAGTAAGAGCTAGTAATATGTTAAGTTTGTATAACCCATTAAAATGCTTAAATATGATCATTAGAACGAAAACAATCACAAACGCTTTTAATACATATCTGTATTTCAGTGACATGCGGTGAGGTCAGTGGCTGGTGAGACACTGGCTAATATCAGAGCCAGATATACACAGGGTTACGCAGTCACAATTTACGCATTTGATTATCGTTATATAGGAGAATAGAGTTTTCTATTTATAAAGTTTGCATAGTTTTTTTTACAGCTGTAGCGCTGCTTTAAAAACACTGTATTCTGGTGCATTGAACTATTGCTGCCACAAGAGGGAGACAGAGACATTGTGGGCTATACTGGACAAAACCGAACCACATTTACCATCATCCTTTGCGTGAGAAAAAGAAGGAGGTGGTACAGGAAGAGGAAAGAGATCAGCAGCCTCGTGCAAGGCATGGGCAGAGTGAGTGGAGCCGTGAAAGGTGGAGGATGCACGTTGGAGCTGTCAGGGATCGCAACCAGGCCGGAGTACAGACGCTGTCTTACTGGTGCTGGAGATCGGGACAGTGACCGTGTTGAGACCTACCTATGCAGCGCTGAGAGGTCTGGAGGACAAGCTGGATCCGGCAGGATCTCGAGTTAGGAGACCGCACTGATCAATTGGGAGTGCAGGCGGCAGATCATTTGTTCCAGTTGCGGAGATTTGGCAAGCAGGGAGCAGATTCAGTGGCACGGAGTCCCAGTACAAAGCGGAGAAGATCTTGTGGTCGAGGCATCGAGTGCTGGACAGTTTCGTTCATCGGATGGGTGAGAGGCCTCCTAGGCCACAGTTCCAAAACACAAACGCACGCTGCAATATTGTTTAAATTTACAGGGCCCCAACGGTGACTAGTCGAAGATTGCTCTTTTCATTCACTGGCCAGTTGAACACAGAACCCGGGTACCCGAGACAACACATATATATTTTTGAGCTATTTTTCACGGGATTTATACTCCAGAACTGAGGGGGTTAACCGGTTTCTTTTACTGCCACGCGTTTTTCCCGTGATACGAATTCTTGTTACCCCAATACCATATGCGTATTATATGCTGCTTTGTTGGGATCATTAAAGAATATAATCTAGAAAAATCCACAACAGTGCTGGTGTATAGTTATTTCCTAGTGCGATGAGACTATCCCGAGGTTTATTCAGCGGCTCCTCCGGGGGTGAGCGCTACACAGCTAAGAGCATGCACTTAAAATACTGACTAATAGAGGGCACTGTTACAACTCTTACTGTAAAAAAAGTTTGCATACAGGTGTTTAATCTTGGAAGAGCATGCACTTACAATACTGACTAATAGAGGGCGCTATTACACACATGCTGATTGCTCAGCTCTTCCCGCCCCCCCAACGACTGACGAGGACAGTCACATGACTGTCCTGCGTCAATCAATCCATGGGGAGCGTTTTTTTTTTTTTTTAAAAAAGAAGTGCTTGAGACCAATGGAGCTTTCCCATTGGCTCAAGCTTTCAATTGCTCTCATTGCTTCTGGAGGCACAAAAGAGCGTAGAACCTGCTTGAGCTTCGCAATTAGTATAGCATTCTGCTGCGCAAATTGCATAGGCTAGGCTGGCTCAGTGCTGCCCCTGCTGTCTGTGTAGTGAATCACACACACATGCACAGCAACTGAAAGTAGAAAAAAAAAGCAGAGGACAGAGAGAAGAAGCAAGCACAGTGAGGAAGCGTGGAGCAGGTGAGTATGAGAACTTTTTTCAATAAATAAAATTTAATTTACAGTTTAAATATACACATCACACATGTCATTACAGCACAATGACCACATTAATTTACTGGAATGGCAGGGGAGGCTCTGCCTCCCCTGCCACCCCTGACTGCATGTCCCTGCTGTATTTGTCTGTTAATCGCAGTTGCCCAGCGCTGGAATGGCAGGGGAGTGGTGAGAGAAAGATGAAGACCACGGCATGATATTATACGAGTACTTGTACAGGTAATTGACTACACCTAGCCTGACAAGTATGTTTTGGTTTTTTCATAATCATGTTCAAAGTTCAAAAACAAAACAAAACATAGTAATTTTTTTAACTAAAATAAAGATTTAATAAAGGTTAAATGCAAATTCACAAGAGTATTCACTGCAGGTACACACATTGCCACTGTAACACAGCTGGTTTCTGCAGACTAAAAACATGGTTGCACGGCAAATGGAACAGCAATAATTGATCACATCACAAATATGCTTTTATGTATTACTTTGTATTTCTGTAACAACTGTAACATTTCAATGTTCTTGAACACAGGACATACTTGAAAATTAGAGAAATCTCAATGTATCCTTCCTGGTAAAATACTTTGCAAATAAATAAATAAAATAAATGTGACTTCTGGCTCTGCTAACAAGTGGTATTTTACATAAATTCAAGTTTCCTCTGTGTGATATAGCAACTGCAGAGACCGTTTTCAAGTTCTTATTGTTCCCAGCATGAACAGCCTCAGGCACAGATTCCAAGTGAAAATAACAGAACAAAAACAAAAGGATACTCCTTCCTAGGAGACTAACTAAACAAGTGTTTTTTTCCTCACTAGCAGCACTGGGCAGCTAAGCTGCTTACCAGTCAAAATAATCTAAAGAAAAAAGGTTTGCTTACTCCCCTTAGTAGTGGCCGTCATGCACTTCATCTGCTGCGGTTATCCAAATACCTACTCCCCGGGGAGAACCTCAGCACACTATAAAGGGCAGGGCAATCAAAATGAGCAGACAATTTATAATTAACCCTATAAAGAGGGGAAAAGGGTACATTCCATCCGCCTGCTGCTGAACTGGTGATCTATCGCTCTGCCCCTGATCACCTTGGCACATCAGCCATGTACAAATATATGAAATTTGGCATAAGGAGGTCTGCGTCCTGTCTGTTCAACTGGTGCGAGTGCTCCAGATGAAGGAATCTCATAAAGATATAACGAGTTGTGTAGGTTATCCTATGTTTAATAATGCAAATGGAAAACACAACAAAACCATCGAATTTGGCAAATATGGAAACAGAGGCATGTTAGAAATATGCAATGAGAATCAAATAATGTTACGAGATATGAGATGTCCACTTCATGGTGAAAATGTTGGCATGAAGATCTAAGTCTTTATACGTTCTTGGAGAGAGGATCATTCTTTCCTATGGCTTTTTTCACATGATTATTCCTACTTATACACGTCCCGACTGTATTGGTGATGAGGTTTCATGATATAGTATGGAATGGCCAAGAAGTGGTCAGATGACCCTCATCAACTCATGGTGAGTCTCGTGGTTGTTTAGGCTCTTTAGAAATTGCCCATCACGTCAGGTTATACTGCACAAACATCCTGCCACCTGATTCTGGACCATCGTGGAAAGGGTTTGATGGTGTGAGATGGGATCCAAATAATTCTTGAGCCGGTGCTCCATTCCAGAGTTTGTTCTGGAAATACATTAATGTAGATGAGCAGGGATACACTGGAGCGTTAAACACCCATGGTCAAACAGTTTGTTGGGCAATTTCCCTTTGGACGTCCATGTATCGGTTTCTGGATCGTAGCAGTCAAACGAATCGGAGTCCTCTATGGTATTATCGGCAGTAAGACACCGACCACCGGTCACATAAAGTTTATTTTGGACAACAGTGGCGCCATGGTGCATCCGTCTGTCCTTCATGTCCGCACATTTGACGAATTTGTTTTGTTTCACGTCATAAGCGATTGTCCTCCTTGTATAACCTGCAACGAAAATGCAGAAAGGTTACCATTCCCCACGTCAACTGGTTGTTCATCCATGCAAGGAGTTTTCATCAGGACAAATTAAGGCTGGGGTCAGACCAGCGCACTTTTAACGTGCTTTCTGGCGCACATAATTACGGCCGCACTAGCAGCAGATGACGGGCAATGACGGCCAATATACGATGTACGGCCGCACAAAAGTCCGGCCGCGCAACGCAAGTGGAATTTGAACGCTTTTTATTGAGAACGCAGAACCGCTAGTACTGACGTACTGAGTGGGCAGCTGCGGCATAGCGGCGTGTGTGCGTGATTAGGAGATGTCAGACACTGCTAATGTCCAGCCTACATAACGTCCAGACGCAAAAAGAGTTTTATTGATGATCCGTACAAAATCACGCCCTAAAATGCGCGTCGTCTGACCGTTTTTGCGCATTCCGTGAAAAAATACGTCAATGCGTTCGGACGCACCTTTTCACGTTCGCGGGGAAAAATGCTTTCGTCTGACCCTAGCCTAAAAGTAGTAAGAATTGATGCACTTTGTGAAGGCTGCAAGGGCAGAAACTGGACCTCTTAGGCAAAGGTCAGACGAAAGCAGTTTTAACGTGCGTTTAGCCGCACGAAATCACGGCCGTGCTAGCAGCAAATGACGTCCAATGCCAGGGAACATACGACGAACGGCCGCACGTAAGTTCATCCGCGCAACGCAAGTGGCCAACGAACGCATTTTTTCTAGAACGTCAAACCGCTACTACTGACGTACAGAGTGCGCTGCGGCCGCATAGCGGCGTGTTTGCGTGATTGGGAGACGTCAGACGCTGCTCATGTCCGGCCAACATAACGTCCAGACGCAAAAAGTGTTTTATTGATGATCCGTACAAAATCACGGACGCAAATGCGCATCGTATGACCGCTATTGCGTATTCCGTGAAAAAATACGTCCGTTCGTTCGAACGCACTTTTTCACGGACAACGTGAAAAATGCGTTCGTCTGACCCTAGCCTTAGTCGGGTTTGTGGTCTCGACTGTGGCACTGATGACAGGGCAGGATTTACATCTCAGGAGCCTGTAGGCACAGAATGTGGAGCGCCCGCCCCCCTTAAAGAAGATACAAATTTCCTTACATATTTTTATTTTAAATTTTAATTATTTCACTATTATTTTTTTTCTGTACTTTTAATTTAGTTTTATAAAAAGAGGTTCTCAAACTGGGCACTTTTCTCTGCAAAACAAAAAACCAAAAAAGTTGTGTAAAAATATATATTTAAAAAATATATTTTTTACTATATTTGTTACAATTTTTTATTTTAGTGTGACAGAAAAAAGTACCCGACACAGGAGGTCCAAATAAAAAAAAAAAAATTTGATATATCTCTTCTCTTTTGTTACTTCTATAGAAGAAGGTGCTCCTATGTGGTTGGCTCCTGTAGGCACATGTCTACTTTGCCTAATTGTAAATCCAGCCCTGACTGATGATGATAATAATAATAAATATCATGTATTTTTATAACTTCGCAAAAGAAACATATGCATACTTTTACAAACATAAATACATATATAACCCCAAATAAAAGCAGCTGACAGCATGGATAAAAAGGGACCTCCTTTCCTTCTGCAAAACTAAGGGAGGTTCGGCGTTTCCACATGTTCCTGCTCATTTGACCCCTTAATAAAAAGTGTAAATTTTGGAAAAGCAGAGAGAAGCTAGATTTTTACGAGTCGTACTTACTCCCACTCCTCTCCGGAGAGGCCACGCTCTCCTGGGAAGTATTATTGAATATTGGCCAAGGTCACCGGTTGGAGAACGTGCACATACATTAGAAATAGAGCTGTCATTCGCTCTTTCCTAATCTCCTCCAACAAAGTCTTGCATCATGTTTATGATCGACGTTGTTGATTGCATCTTTAAATAGATTAGAGTCACGCTGGCTTTTCCGATGCCTTATTTACAGCACAGAAAAAACGCAAAACATTGGCATGATTTCTCGCTTATCCCTCGCCGGTTCTGTAGAAGACACAGTGCGACATTTATTTGGAAGATTAGGACAGCGCGCAACTTGTAATGTTAGTTCTACATGGCTGTCTTTAGTAAATGTCGGTTTTCATGGCTTCCGAAGAAATATGGTTATAAACATTTACAAAATGTCAGTTCTTTTATTGGTTCATATATCAAAATGTGTGTGTGTGTCATAGATCACAGTGTGTGTTGGTGTATTAAGGTTTTGAAACATACGGTAAGTACGGCACGAAAAGTGAATTGTAGGGGTTATACACTGAACCCCCTTCATTCACTGAAAGAATGATGGATAGGGTCAGGGGCGTAACTAGGGGGGCGGCCCGCACCGAGTGGCACCACCCCCTAGGGTGACACAAATTTTTTTCAATTCTTTTTTCACTTTTGCAAAGTATTTTGCCAGGAAGGATACATTGAGATTTCACTAATTTTCAAGTATGTCCTGGGTGGGCAAGGCCTAGGCTGGCACTTTCTAGGGGGCAGCAAAAAACCTCACCACTAAAGGGGTTACTCACAGAGCACCGAAATGATGCCAACATTTTGGTGTACTGTTGTTCCCTGCGCTTCAGGGAATACAATTTCCCCACCCTGCAGTGAATTCAACATTCACCGCAGGGTCCCCAAAGTGCAGGAAGTCGGCTGCTGAATGCTGCCACCACAAACCCGTGGCCTGCTGTTTTCAAAAAAACTACTGAACGAAAATGTCTGGAATTTATATATAAGATCCTATGATTAATAATAAAAAGTTCTGTTACAGAAAAAAGAAAAACCGCTATTAAAAAAAGGGGGAAAAATTATGCCGAAAACAAAATCAGAAAAATGACTAAAAGGTACTAAAAAAAACCCAATAAATAAAGACTTTTTACTGCAGATTAAAATAATAAATGGTTTATTAGATATTGCATAAAAACGGGAATATTTTTAACATTGAAACCTATGGGGTTCGCCTGAATAAACCTGCTGATTGCAACCACCGAACATCAGGGCATTTCACTGCCATTTCTCTGCTGATTGGTGTTCTCTGAATAGATTAACCGTTACTTCTCTATGGGGATTTGCACTGCCTTCGAACAGCATCGTACTTGCTGGCAGTTCGC
Organism: Leptobrachium leishanense; assembly: GCA_009667805.1. Lineage (NCBI taxonomy): Eukaryota > Metazoa > Chordata > Amphibia > Anura > Megophryidae > Leptobrachium > Leptobrachium leishanense. The sequence goes on from RXON01000520.1 coordinate 15,054, forward strand.
CAAACTTGTGTGTGAGCATACCACAGAGAAGTGGTGTACTTAGGGGAGTGGCGGGGAGTGGGTCGCCCCAGGTACCAGTGATTATTGGGGTGTCATTAGGGGGTACTAGGAGGTGCCACTGTCACTGTCTGTCAGCTTTGAGCTGTGTTCTCAAACAACGAGCAGCGGAGCAGGGTGTTTGCATAAGGAATAAAATAAAAATCCCCCTCTCCTCCCTCAATAGCTCCTCCTCTGCCCCTCAACAGCTCTAGGAGAGGGGAGGGGATGTGATTTGTGTGCAGAGAGAGAAGATGACAGTAAACAGCAGGTAAAGGGGGGTATCAGCAGAATATCTTGCCCTCTCTGCCTACTGCCGTTTAAAGTGGACCTTTCCTTAAACAGCACTGCAGTGATCAGAAATTTGACATTGAGCTGCTTGGCTCTTGGTGAGGTCCTGCATAGAGGGGCCAGGCTGCATTCACTGCATTACCAGTGAATAGGAAGCCCAGGGTAAACAGGGACAGGGAAGACAGAGTCTTAAAAAATGGAAAAGTAAAGAAAAAATACCATAGCAGCATCTTATACCTGCAAAACACACACCCATTCGCTGCTCAGCAACTCCAATCCACAAAACCAGCCACCCAGCACACACATACTACTCCAATCCACAAAACCAGCCACCCAGCACATACACACAACTCCCATCAGACAAAACCAGCCACACACACCAGCCACCCACACGCACACAACTCCCATCACACAAAACCAGCCACCCACACACACAACTTCCATCAACAAAACAAGCCACATGTGTACTTTTGTTCATAGCATGAGGATTGATATGTTGTGAATTTGCAAAATCACTTAAAAATAACAATTATTCAAAAAATCTACACTTGCCTCTTATTGCACAGCACAGAGGACACATGATCCACCATCGGCAGGTTCATAATATATCATTATTATATGTATACATCATGTCCTGCCAGAATGCTATAACTAAAAATATTTTTGAAAACATTAAAAAAGTGCGTGTGGTTTTTTTTGTGTTTTTTTTTTACATTTTTAAAGTTGGGGGGTGCCAAATATAGGATACGCCCCAGGTGCCAAATGTTCTAGGCATGCCCCTGGATAGGGTGACCATCAGGAAGCTTCGGTGGATCCGGTATGGTGAAAATACAGGGAATTCACTATTTAGGGGACTTCCACTGTGCTTCTTCATCATTTCCTCAGTTCTTTCCCCCATGGTTTCTGCGGAGGTTGTCTAGCGTTGTTCTCAGCGTAGGTTTCTACAGTGTTTCGACCGTAGTTTCTGCCAAAGTTATTCAGAGTCATGCAGTGGCGTAACTAGAAACCTGAGGGCCCCGGTGCAAGAATCCATGAAGGGCCCCCCCACCCCCCCCAAAAAAGATCCATATTTTTACCTTTTTTTTTTCTGCAATATAAAAAAGATAGTATTGCCCCCAGCTCACATGGACATATATTGCCCCCAGCTCACATGGACATATATTGCCCCAAGACCACACATGGATATATTGCCCCAGCTCACACATGGATATATTTGCCCCCAGCTCATGGATATACTGCCCCAACACATGGATATACTGCCCCAACACATGGATATACTGCCCCAACACATGGATACTGCCCCAGCACATGGAAATACTGCCCCAGCTCATGGATATACTGCCCCAGCTCATGGAAATACTGCCCCAACACATGGATATACTGCCCCAACACATGTATATACTGCCCCAACACATGGATATACTGCCCCAGCTCATGGATATACTGCCCCAGCACATGGATATACTGCCCCAGCACATGGATATACTGCCCCAGCACATGGATATACTGCCCCAGCACATGAATATACTGCCCCAGCTCATGGATATACTGCCCCAGCTCTGCCCCCCAGCTCATGGATATACTGCCCCAGCTCTGCCCCCCAGCTCATGGATATACTGCCCCAGCTCTGACCCCCAGCTCATGGATATACTGCCCCAGCTCTGACCCCCAGCTCATGGATTATCTGCCCCAGCTCTGACCCCCAGCTCATGGATATATTGCCCCAGCTCTGACCCCCCAGCTCATGGATATACTGCCCCAGCTCTGACCCCCCAGCTCATGGGTATATTGCCCCAGCTCTGCCCCCCCAGCTCATGGATTATCTGCCCCAGCTCTGGCCCCCAGCTCATGGATATACTGCCCCAGCTCTGACCCCCAGCTCATGGATATACTGCCCCAGCTCTGACCCCCCAGCTCATGGATATATTGCCCCAGCTCTGCCCCCCCCCAGCTCATGGATTATCTGCCCCAGCTCTGGCCCCCAGCTCATGGATATACTGCCCCCAGCCCAGCTCTTACCTGCACTGGGGGGCCCAGGCCCAGGGCAGGCTCCGTCGGTGTCTTCTCCTCCGGCGTTCTTGTCCTCCTTGGCGAGCGGCCGCTGGAAACATCCAGCTTGGCCGCTCGCCGGAAAGCACCTGATCAGAGCGAGGTCTCGTGCGCTGGTCAGGTGGTTTCTCTCCCACGTGAGCGGCCAAGCTGCATGTCAGCGGCCGCTCGCGTAGGGAGAGGGACGGCCAGCGCGCGGCTCCCAGATTCCGGCGCTGATTGCCGGAATCTGGTGGCGGCGCTGGGCCCCCCTCCAGTGGCGGAAGGCCAGGGCCCGGTCGCAACTGCGACCGCTGCGACCCTGGTACTTCCGCCACTGGAGTCATGATTGTCAGCATACAGCCAGTCAAAGTTGGCTGCTGTTGTTTATGCTGTTGGCTTCACCGTTGTCTCTATCAGAGTTTAATGGCGATCACCACTTAAAAATCACTGAAATGTTTCCCCCCGCGATACAAAGAGTGATAGAACAACGTTTCATAGAGAATAGCCTCCGTTTCATCATGTTATGGAAAAATAACAATGGCACTGTTGGTCGTTGTTTGCATCAACTTCTCTTGCAACTGTTGAATTTTGTTTGCGTAGATAGCTGACGTGCAACAATGGTGATCTACAGCCATGAACTTTACTGCCACAAATTAGCCCGATGTCACGGAACTGACTTGCACCTCCACAACACATCTCCAAGTTCACATTAAAATACAGTATTAAAAGTACATTTACACTGGAAATTCAAATGGGAGGAAAATACATCCTGGCTTAACGTCTTTCAGCCGGGGTGCAAGTCAGTTCCATGACACCCGACACTGGCAGTTTTAAGGAATTGTAACAATTTTAATGAATTGCAAAGTCTCAAAATAGTATCAGATACACAGCCTTGCCAAAAAAATGATCACACTGTAATATTTGGTTGAAAGACTTTTTGCTGTGTTTCCGGCACGCATTCGCTGTGGCATCGTATCGATAAGCTCATGCGATGTCACAGCATTCATTCGCGTCCAGAGTGACATTCATTTGTGGCCAAGATCTTGTATTGATGATGGGAGAGTCGCGGCGCTGTGTAAAGTCTTCTCCAGCACATTATCCCAAAGATTCTCAATGGGGTTAAGGTCTGGACTGTGCGGTGGCCAATCCATGTGTGAAAATGATGTCTCATGCTCCCTGAACCACTCTTGCACAATTTGAGCCCGATGAATCCTGGCATTGCCATCTTGGAATATGCCCGCTGTGCCATCAGGGGAGAAAAAACCCATTGATGGAAAAACCTGCTGATTCAGTATATTCAGGGAGTCACGTGACCTTATTTTTTGGGCACGTAACGTTGCTGAACCTAGATTTGACCAACTGAAGCCATCCCGGATCATAACACTCTTGTGCGGTATGTGGTGACTTTATTTGGCCAGGCAATGTATTCAGAGAGTCGAGCTGAGCTCATTTTTGGCAACTGATACATTATTCACTGCAGTAATTATCCAAAGGAAGGCTCCCACGTATTGGCTTAGTTAAATCCAGATTGGGACTTTTTGGCCAGGCAGTGTATAGTGTGTATAATGCTAGCATACAGTAAGTACAGTGACTTGGCTACAGCCCAACATCCCCACTGTAATGCACTGCATAACAAAACAATTGATGTGTACATGTTCTTAAAAACTTTATTAAAAAAACAAAACCAAAACTCACCGCCGATTATAATAATCTTCTCTCCAATCACCACGGCTGGTGCACAGACGTTTTTCACCATCCTTGTTTCCATTCTGAACCACATGTTTCTAGATATATGGTAAACCTGGGGAAATCCATAGGAAAAGTAAAACAAATAAACAATACCAGCATCGAAGATTTCTGAACATGTGCTGCAAAAGCTATGGCAGTCACATACAGGGCTATTCAGAGAGAGGTGAAAAACTTGAGAATTGCCAGGAGAATGAACAATCTAGACAAAATAACCGATTTGGAAAGTGAGATAAATGGGACAATTTTTCTGGTTTGTCTATTTTGACCTAGAATTTTCAATTCTCCAGTCATTCTCAAGGTTTTCACCTCTTTCTGAATAGCCCTGTATACAGTATATTGCGCATATTATAGTATTCTATGGTTGACTTTCACATATTTGTTTAACCCTTTCGCTGCTGAGCCATTTCACCCCTGTGTGCTGAGCTCATTTTTACCGGTTTCGCTCATCATGCTTAAATGCGATTTGAAGTCACCTTTTATTATACAACCCAGACATATTATATATCGTTCTTTCCGGCAGAATAGGCAGATTCATAATATATCATTATTATATTTATATGTCATGTCCTGCCTGAATTGTATAACAAAAAATGCAATAAAATTAGAATTTTCAATAATTTACAATGTGTAAAGGTTTTTTTTTTACATTTTATCATGCAAGCCTTTGCGGTTATATATTCTATGGGGTGCGCTTGTTAAAAAAAATAGAAATGCGGACTCGTTACATTTTTTTGGGGGGAAATTACGTGATTTTTAGCAAACGCCCCCTATAGAAAAAATCGTTAGTGCAGCATCATTGTTCACATTATAATTGAAATGGGAACAATATTGCTGCACTAATAAAACGTTTTTAAATTTTTTTAAAATTTTATTTCTAATTTAAATTTTTGTTTTTTACATTTAACATGGTCATGTTTGGCATCATTTGAAAGGCCATGCTCTGGCTGTACCAATGATACCAAACATTAACCCCTAGCTGCCACGGATTGGGAGATAGAGGGTTACAATAGAAACATAGAAACATAGAAAAATGTCGGCAGATAAGAACCTTTCGGCCCATCTAGTCTGCCCAATTACATGGATACTTTCCCTGGATTTATCTTTTGTTTAGGATAGCCTTATGCCTATCCCATGCCTGCTTAAATTCAATTACTGTTTTGGCCTCTACCACTTCTACTGGAAGACTGTAGAACAATGAACCCCCTATCTCCACCATAGGTGGCATTTACGGGTTAACTCCAGAACTGACGTCATCGGGAGGGAGAGGGGTCCAAAGGATTCAGTGCGATGCCGCTATTCCTGCCTGCCGGGGTCCCAGAGACTGGGCTGACATCCAAGATGTCAGCCCGCACTGGGGGGCCGCAGTGATCGACCCGAATCCCAGCCGATCGCGGCTGCAAAGGGAGGACGCGCTCAGCGCGTCCTCCGCAGCCATGTGTACATTTGGCAGGATGCGCTGAGTGCGTTCTCTGCATAAAAGGGGTTAATATTGCAAACAAAACTGTCTATTCTTTAGGGGTTATTCACTAACCTCGAGTTTGCCAACGAATTGCACCGAACAGTGAATTTCCCCTTTCGGTGCAATTCCGCGTCAGTTTGTCTATTCACAAAACTGTCAATTAGTCAAATACAGGCAAATTCACATCAGAATACTGTATAGTGCAATTCGCCACAATTCGGCAGCACCAAAATGATCCCTTTGGAAACTATCAATTCGTCTATTCCCAGAATGCCGAACTGCACCAAAATTACAGCACCTAAATTACACCTGATTTTCGGTGTTTTAATTTGACAAGTTTAAACAGGTGAATCTAATAGGTTTCAATGAAATAAATTGAATATTTTTATTTATGACCATTTATTATTATTATTATTTTTTTTGCAAAAACTCTTTATTTTCAAAAGACCTTTTTTAATACATTTTTGTTTTTTACTTTTTTAAAAGACGTTTTTTTTTTTTAAAGAAAAACAAACAAAAATACCAGACCTTTTTATTAGCTATATAGGACCTTTTTTATTATTTGGACACATTTTTACTACATTTTTATTGATTTAAGCTCCTATTAGGAGACTGGTTTTTCGCCGATGCCAAGTTGACTCGATTCGGCAGTTACCGGCACAATTTGGCAGTTTTCACTGATGTCTGATAACTGCTTCGGCAACTCCAATTTCGGCAAAATATGGTGATTGGTGGTGGTCATTCACTAAATAGTGAATTTGCCGAATTCGGCAAAATGGAATTGCTGAATTGCGACAAAATGGGCCGAAATGCAAACCACAGAAACTGCATTCACTTTCGGGGAATAATTGCTGTTGGACTACAAATATGACGGCTGCGTCCAGGCAAAGCACTACAAACATGGCGGTAGCATCCGGAAGTGACAACATGTGAATAGGAAATGCCTGCCGGAGTGATAGCAAAGACACACTTACATCACGCTAAAGTGCCTCAGGACGGCGGCAGGAAGCACGAGGACCTCGAACACTGATGAGGAACGTGAGAGTGAATATTCGGCGGGTCGTAGCTTGTGGCTGTCGAAACGCTTGGAGGCGGGTCAGTACGCACGCACGCACTTTTTCTGCAGATGTCTCGAGTATACGCGATCCCTCCAATTTGAATGTTAATTTTTTTTCCTCAAAAATCTCACGGTATACTCGAGTATCTACGATAACCAGCATTCGTTTTTTATAGGCCTTATGCCTGTATTTGTATGTTTTTCTTTTGGTTCACCAATCCCCTGCCCATCTGTCCCTGTCCATCCTTTTAAATTTTAAAGTAAATAACACCCTTTTATTTCTTCCTCTACCAAGTTTTTTCATTTTTTTTATACCTTACATGGTCATGATTGGTATCATCGGAAAGGCCCGACTATGGTCTTTCTAATGGCACCTCGGTTGGTCAAGTGGGGTTGTAAAGCATGGCAATACCGGGGTCCAAAACACCCCAGCCTTTCCTTGCAGCAGATTGTGTTTTAGATGAAACAATGCTTAATAACGCATTATGTCATCTCATCCCAACTTGCTCACGGTGTGGGAGAAACGAAGGGGAATTATTGCAGCGGTATTGTTTGCGTCATATAAGTGCCAGTATTTGGTGAATTGACAGCTTTCTGAATAGCCAAACTGCCACGGAATTGCACCGTACGGGGAAATTCACCATCTGGGCAAGTTCGGCGCTCTTTGAGTAACCCTTTAACGACAATCATGGAATAGGACCCTTCAAAATGAATGCAGGCGCTCTTCTGGACTGTTGCCTGATCTCACTTTATTCAGAATGGCAA
>RXON01000521.1:0-76809 GCA_009667805.1 Leptobrachium leishanense
TTCCTTTTTCATTGATTCTTAGAAGCCTGTGGCTCCTGGATTTGTCAAGGTCTGATCTCAACGCGCTGCGTGGAAAAAACAGACTCTGAGCACTCCCCGTCTAGAGGGCCGCAAAAGTAGAAAAGGGTGGGGGGGGGGGTGAAAAACTACAGATCTGGTGCCAAGACGGCCTGTCGAAACGCAATAAAAAATAAAAAAAAAAAAAATAAGTCCACCGTAGGTATTTTTTTTCTTTCCAATGAGCATAATCGAAAACATGTGTTCCCGCCAGAGCTTTCTAGAATCCACACAAATACCTGCATTCAGCCTGGTGCCGAGCAGGCTTCCTACATAAGAAGAAATTGCTCTTTTTTGGGGAGGAGGTCAGTCACAAGTGTGTCACAGGTGGAATAAGAGTCCAAAAAGAAAGTACAAGCGAACCAAATGAGCATTAAATGTTTTTGTTGAGGTGACGGGCCTCGTTTTCTTCCTCGGAGTCTGATTTTGTTGGCGCCGTTGGCAGGAACCTTTTATTTTTTCTTTCTCCTCTGAGACTCCCTTTGCACGATGCCACTGAAAACAAGACGACTGGAAGAAAAGGCGTACGAGGGGGAAGGAAAAAAAAAACCAGGAGACGTCACTGAAAACATTACGTGGGGGTGGTATCTAGTGACTCGAACCGAGCTGGAGATCCGTTTTGACGTCAGCTTACTATTGAGCACAGCACCCACCACGTTGGGGTGGGGGGGGGGGGACCGAAAACAAAAACACCACAGGGGTATCTCACAACCCCCGTGAGAAAGATCACCGTCAACGATCCAGTAGCATTGAATGGGTGGCATGCTCTTGATGGAGGTCACAAACAATGGAAGTGAGTGGCTGTGGCTGAGCACCACAACGCCAGGCACGATGGGCATCCCTGTGGAAGCATACAAAGTAGAAGGGGCATTATGGGGAGGGAAATTAGGTTACAGCACACCTCATTTACCATCCATGACCCTTTCCTAACACAGTTAAGGAAATAAGAGCCCAATCTGTAGCCATCACACCACAGAGGGGCTCCTGGAGTCCAAAGTCCCCATTCTGCATCCAAGAAGGAGAATGTCAGTCCTTACTTCACCATCTAGGAGAAGGGGCAACAAAGGTTTATTGGGAGGATGCTCCATGGTGATAACGGGGATCCAAGGACCACCATCAGTTCCGTCCCCATCTTCTGATAAACAGGAGCACATGCAAAGTGTCGAGGAACATGTCTGAAAGCACAACCGAAAGGAACTCAAAAATGGCTGGTGAGGGGGTTGTCCATTTCCCAGTATGAGCCCTTTATAAAAAACAAAAGGCAGAGAGAGGCGAGATCCTACAGGTCATGTGACTAGCAGTCGAAGCCTCAATTGAGTCCTAAGGACTCCCATGGAAGGGGATGCTAGCAGCAGCGCTTACTGCTGCAATATGGGACAGGCAGACGATTTTGCACTTGCCCCGTAATAGGGAGCTAAAACGGGGATGCCAAGGAGAAACCTCTGGGATCACAGAGCCAGGAACAAGTCGGCTCTGGTCCAGGTGGGCCCTGTATACGCATATTATTTCCGGAGAAATACGGCTATAGAATAGATTCTCACCCTATGATCGGTTTTCTCTCCAACCTCTATCAATTCATATTATAGACAGCTGAGTATTGTCTGTATCCTCCTTTATTCATTTGATTTAGCATAAATTCACCATTTACTGCATGTGTTATATTGCATCACCATTAAGGGTAGGGATGCACCGATACCACTTTTTTAAGATCGAGTACCGATACTTTTCTTCAAGTACTCACCGATACCGAGTACCGATACTTTTTTTAAGTCATGTGAACGCTTTCCAATAAGAACAGACCTCATAAAAATGCCCCCAGCTCATGGGATAATGCCCCCCCCCCTCCGCTCACCTGGAGCTCTCCGCGATGATACTTACATTCCTGGGCGACGCCGGGGAAGTCTTCGCTCGTTGGAAGGACCCCAGCCACGATCACATGGGACCACGTGATCGCGGCTGGGGTCCTTCCAACGAGCGCGCGCGCGGAAACTTTCCTGGCGTCGCCCAGGAAGATAAGTATGAACGCAGAGAGCTCCAGGTGCCTGTCCGTATGCTCTATCAGCATTCGGACAGGCCCTGCAGCTGCTCACCGCATTGTTTCATACTTACCTTCCCGGGCGACGCCGGGAAAGTTTCTGCGCATGCGCTCGTTGGAAAGACCCCAGCCGCGATCACGTGGTCCCATGTGATCGCGGCTGGGGTCTTTCCAACGAGCGCACGCGCGAAGACTTTCCCGGCGTCGCCCAGGAAGGCAAGTATGAAACAATGCAGTGAGCAGCTACAGGGCCTGTCCGAATGCCGATAGAGTATTCGGACAGCCGCCCCAGCCCCTCGGATGCCGGCAAGCCGGCTCAATGCCGGGTTCCGGTATCGGAAAAAAATAAATATCGGAGGTACTGCACGAGTACCAACAACTCCTGCAGTACCCGGTATCGGCACCGATATCGATACTAGTATCGTATCGGTGCCACCCTAATTAAGGGCATGTATTATATTGCATCACGGTGGCGACCCTAGCACGCCCAGGTTGCGCTAGGGAGTATGAATACCCAGTTTTTTTTTCCTATGTTCCTTTCGGGACCTTATAGGAAGATAAGTCACATTGTTCCCCCCCACTCCCCTCCCCCCAAGACAGCAGCAACAAAATCTATATTTCTGTATTCACTATATAGACTGTCACCATCCCAACTGCTTGTTCGAGTATGTAATGCTGCCCTGAGTGTTCTAGCACGATTTGTTTTCAATAGAAAGTCATAAAAGGAAACTACAACAACCCAGAGGAAGCCACGTGAACTAGGGACAGACCGATTATCGGTGGCAAATATCCAGCAAATTACGGATATCGGCTTTCGTCCTTTTATTTGCCGATACGTTGGCTCACTGCAGCCACGACACAGGAGGCCCCACAGATTTGATCAGATGTGCTGATTTGAGACGTCTCCCACAGCAAGCGTTCCCTGTCCACTGACGGTATTGCACCCGAGCGTGTGATGACCTCGGAAATTGGGCTTCCCTCACAACTGGCAGGGAATTCCCCATACAGGTGATACAGGGCTCCATTAGTCCCCTGTATTTCAGGTGCCTACATTAGGGGTAAGCGTGGCCCTCCAGATCTTTCAGAACTACACTTCCCATGAAGCTCTAAAGAAAACAACAAGTAGCTGAATATCATGGCAGATTTAGTTCCAAAACATGCATTGGTCCTCTCCAGGTTCACAATGTTGACTCCAGACAATCAGTGTCCCATTTTTTCCAGGTCCACCATGACCTCTTCAGTCAGTCCATCCCATTTTTAATGTAATGTGCACTATTTGTATCTCACCGAGCTCCACAGCAATAAATCTCACAGTAACGTGCAGTGTGCATCAGTGTAAATCAGGGCTCCACAGCAACAAAACTCACAGTAATGTGCAGTGTGCGTGAGCATATCACAGGGCTCCACAGCAATAAAACTCACTCATACATACCACACATTACTGTGAGTTTTATTGCTGTGGAACTCTGATACTCATATACACCGCACATTACTGTATCACAGAGCTCCACAGCAATAATACTCACAAATAGATATATATCTACAAGGGTTGTGTTGGAGGACAAAAAGCCTCCACACTATAAGTGTGTTTATTATTGCAGAAGCCACCTGCACATCACAGCAATTCAATGAATTGCATCCCAGACCACCTGTGCCACATTCCCCATATGCAGCAAGGAAGTCTGGGTAGGATATGCAAATGACATCTGTCTCACTTTTATGCATCCTGGGTCAGTTATTACACAGAACCCTAAAAATCAATGCTATGCCACACTGTGGCTTTCTAGCAGAGATAAGGTTTATGCAACTGGTCAAATCCACTCCCAGGACAGTGCTGTTTCGGGTTTGTTGGACCCTCATCAGCTAGGATATTATATTATAGGCAAGATCCCCAGGCCCAGGCAGGTGAGTGTGGGGCCCCCACGGACTCAAGGGCCCAGGTGTGGTTGCACGCTCTACAACCTTGGTAGTTACGCCCCTGATATTACAAAGTTGATGCCAACTTAACCAGAAACTTAACAACCCCATAGACTATAATGGCTCTGGTAAGTTTACAACAGCTCTGGTTAAGTTAGCGCTGACTTTGTAATATTGCCCCACATGTTTTGGAACTATATCTGCCATGATGCTCGGCTTCTCATTAGGTTCTTGGAGCCTCATGGGAAATGCAGTTCCAAAGTATCTGGAGGTCCCAGGTTGCTGACCCCTGCTGTAGGATATAGACCCTGCAGCTCCTGTATAGGGAATTCCCTACCAGATGGGATGGAAGCCCCAGGTCTGATGTCATCACGCTCGTTTGCAATACGGTCAGTGAGCAGGTGTCGTTCTGCAGTGAGGGCTTACAGCCTGATGTGGGAGAAGGCCCGGAGTCGCACAGTTCTGTGGGATCTTGCGTCTCGCAGCTACAGTGAAACAACTTGTCCAATTATCGGCAAATAAAACGCTGATACCGATATCAGTAATTTTTTGAATATCGGCAAAACCGATATACTTTCTATACCTGCCCAATCTACACCTCATACACATTATACCAGCACCTGGGCACCAGATAAAACACTTTCCAGGCTCGGCCAGCCGCCAACCCTGTACAAAAAAAAAAAAAAAAAAAATAAAAAGCAGTGGTTTAAAAATGTTCAAAACACCTGACTGAGGGAATAAATGATGGGGATTCAGTTCACAAAGTATGATCATAGTTTGCTTAAGCCTGTCACAGACGTCAATGTACCCCATCGTTGACCGGTCCTATCCAACTTGACCGAATCTGCATTTACAGGATCAACTCAGCCAGGAGATCCACAGCAGCTCTAGGCCTTTATAGGCAGCCACGATCAATTGGCGACTGTGACAGGCTTACGCAAACTATGGTCATACTTTGTGAACTGAATCCCCATCATTTATTACCTCAGTCAGGTGTTTAGAACATTTTTAATTTTGTGCTTTTTTTTCTCTACAGAATAGGATGGAAGAAGGTGGTCATGGATAAGGAGTGCACTTTCCTGGTATGATGTACGTATCTGCGCACAAAAGATTTAAAAAAAATTCTAGCTTTTATTTTTAGACATGTTACTTCATTTTTTAAAAAAACTTTTCATTTTGAAACCAAACCTTTTATTATAGGACTTTTTTTTAATAATAAAATTATACAAAAACAACTATTTAGCAAAAATATTAGTGTAAATTTTTTTCGGTTTTAGGCCGAGCTCATCCTGCATTTTCGGTTCCAGTCCCAAATTTTCATTTCGGTGCACCACTACTGTTAAGCCCCCCTTGTATTCACTGCTCAGCAGGAACTTCTGATGCTAGGAACAATCGCTGACCCTGGCTCCCAGACGGTCTGATAACTTTGCTGCACTCTGTCCATCCAATGCTGCGAGGGGAATTAAAAAAAGGTTCCAACTCTCACCCTCTTGGTTTTAGCATGCCCTGGACGAGTCTCGAGGACTTCCGCAACCTCTGGAGGGCAGAGATCCACTGGGCCCAGCGAGTAGTTCGCAAAAGACCGCCAGCAGATGAGAGACCGGGCCCCAGGGTACACTATTGAAGTGGGACCGCTTGGCAGGCCCGGTTCTCTGCAGAGCGATAGGGAAAGCTGGGGTCTGGAGCTAGCAGAGGCTGCTGCAGGAGGAGCTGAGAAAGGCCACACAGAGCTCCCCGAGGAAAGAGGGACGCAGTTCCCGGCCAAAAAGCCCCAGCTTGGTGGAGCAGCTTATCGATGACCTGGTAAATTCCCCATGCACCGGCTGGACCAGCCTCAAGGCCCAGGCAAGGCCACGGCTGGACCAGCCTCAAGGCCCAGGCAAGGCCACGGCTGGACCAGCCTCAAGGCCCAGGCAAGGCCACGGCTGGACCAGCCTCAAGGCCCAGGCAAGGCCACGGCTGGACCAGCCTCAAGGCCCAGGCAAGGCCACGGCTGGACCAGCCTCAAGGCCAGGCAAGGCCACGGCTGGACCAGCCTCAAGGCCCAGGCAAGGCCACGGCTGGACCAGCCTCAAGGCCCAGGCAAGGCCACGGCTGGACCAGCCTCAAGGCCCAGGCAAGGCCACGGCTGGACCAGCCTCAAGGCCCAGGCAAGGCCACGGCTGGACCAGCCTCAAGGCCCAGGCAAGGCCACGGCTGGACCAGCCTCAAGGCCCAGGCAAGGCCACGGCTGGACCAGCCTCAAGGCCCAGGCAAGGCCACGGCTGGACCAGCCTCAAGGCCCAGGCAAGGCCACGGCTGGACCAGCCTCAAGGCCCAGGCAAGGCCACGGCTGGACCAGCCTCAAGGCCCAGGCAAGGCCACGGCTGGACCAGCCTCCAGTTCAGATTGCTATTTTCAGCTGATGTTTTCGGCTGTTTTTTTCCTGTCTGCCAGAACCCAAAATTTTCAGCTGACACGTGTCAGTGGCTGAAATTTCAGTGCATCACTGTTTACAAGTATTTATAAAGCGCTAGCAAGTTCCGTAGCGCTGTACAACGGGTGAGACAGAATAACAAACACAGTATACATACAAGTTAAGCACACAGAACAGTAAGAGAGGGGACCCTGCTCAAGAGCTTACAATCTAAGAGGAGAGGGGTGACACGCTAGGTGAGGGTAAATAGAGAACCTGAAGCAGTGTGGGTGCATGCGGGCTGGGTGGGAAGACGGCGTAAGAAATTAACAGAAGGGGAATCATGAAGTGAGCCAATAGGCTTCTCTAAAGTAATGTGGTTTTCAGAGACTTCTTGAAGGACTGGCGAGATGGGGAGAGTCTAAGGTTTCGAAGGAAAGTACCGTATATACTCGGGTATAAGCCGACCCGTGTATAAGCCGACCCCCCTACTTTTTCCCAAAAAAACCTGTGAAAACTTATTGACTCACGTATAAGCCTAAGTGGGATACTGCCCCAGCTCACTCATGGATACTGCCCCAGCTCACACATGGATACTGCCCCAGCTCACACATGGATACTGCCCCAGCTCACACATGGATACTGCCCCAGCTCACACATGGATACTGCCCCAGCTCACACATGGATACTGCCCCAGCTCACACATGGATACTGCCCCAGCTCACACATGGATACTGCCCCAGCTCACACATGGATACTGCCCCAGCTCACACATGGATACTGCCCCAGCTCACACATGGATACTGCCCCAGCTCACACATGGATACTGCCCCAGCTCACACATGGATACTGCCCCAGCTCACACATGGATACTGCCCCAGCTCACACATGGATACTGCCCCAGCTCACACATGGATACTGCCCCAGCTCACACATGGATACTGCCCCAGCTCACACATGGATACTGCCCCAGCTCACACATGGATACTGCCCCAGCTCACACATGGATACTGCCCCAGCTCACACATGGATACTGCCCCAGCTCACACATGGATACTGCCCAGCTCACACATGGATACTGCCCCAGCTCACACATGGATACTGCCCCAGCTCACACATGGATACTGCCCCAGCTCACACATGGATACTGCCCCAGCTCACACATGGATACTGCCCCAGCTCACACATGGATACTGCCCCAGCTCACACATGGATACTGCCCCAGCTCACACATGGATACTGCCCCAGCTCACACATGGATACTGCCCCAGCTCACACATGGATACTGCCCCAGCTCACACATGGATACTGCCCCAGCTCACACATGGATACTGCCCCAGCTCACACATGGATACTGCCCCAGCTCACACATGGATACTGCCCAGCTCACACATGGATACTGCCCCAGCTCACACATGGATACTGCCCAGCTCACACATGGATACTTGCCCCAGCTCACACATGGATACTGCCCCAGCTCACACATGGATACTGCCCCCAGCTCACACATGGATACTGCCCCAGCTCACACATGGATACTGCCCCAGCTCACACATGGATACTGCCCAGCTCACACATGGATACTGCCCCAGCTCACACATGGATACTGCCCCAGCTCACACATGGATACTGCCCCAGCTCACAATGGATACTGCCCCAGCTCACACATGGATACTGCCCCAGCTCACACATGGATACTGCCCCAGCTCACACATGGATACTGCCCCAGCTCACACATGGATACTGCCCCCAGCTCACACATGGATACTGCCCCAGCTCACACATGGATACTGCCCCAGCTCACACATGGATACTGCCCCAGCTCACACATGGATACTGCCCCAGCTCACACATGGATATGCCCCAGCTCACACATGGATATGCCCCAGCTCACACATGGATATGCCCCAGCTCACACATGGATATGCCCCAGCTCACACATGGATATGCCCCAGCTCACACATGGATATGCCCCAGCTCACACATGGATATGCCCCAGCTCACACATGGATTTGCCCCAGCGGCAGCCAGCTATCACATGGATACTTGCCCCAGCTCCGGATCCAGCAGGGGTTGAGGGGGCCCAGATGCCGGGCAGCGGGAGTGCCTGCCCAGTCCTGAACAGCGTGAGTCCGTCCGTGTTGAAGGGGATGCGGCTGCGTGCGTGCGTGCGCAGGTCACGCGGTCCGGCCAGTCAGGTGGTACAGAGACTCAGTACCACCTGATTAGCCAGACCGCGTGACCGGCTGCGCCTGCACGCAGCCGCATCCCCTTCAACACGGACGGACTCACGCTGTTCAGGACCTTGACTCGCGTATAAGCCGAATCGTGTTTTTTTTTTACTCAAAATCTGAGTCAAAAAACTCGGCTTATACGCGAGTATATACGGTAGTTCCATAGAAAGGGGGCAGCTCAGGAGAGAGCCTGAAGGCGGGAGTTGGGGTGCAGTTATGTGGAGCGATAAATCATTGGCCGAGCGAAGTAGTCGGGATGAGATGTACCTGCTAATAAGGGAGGAGATGTAGGCAGGGGCGAGGCATGGAGAGCTTTGTATGTGAGCACCAATATTTTGGAAGTGGATCTAAAAGAAAACAGGGAGCCCGTGTTAGAGATTGACAAGGGGCAAGAGGTGAGGTGGATGAGCATGGCCACAGGCTTCATAACAGACTGCAGAGGGAGAATCTGGGACTCTTAAGTCAGGAGATAGGGAGGTTACAGTAGTCAATACCGAGCGAGATAACTGGTCAAAGCTAGGGAAGAGCAGGGGAAAGGCTGAAAGGGTTGCTAATGCTTCACACACAGTTTTCACTCTCTGTGTAGCGGACATACAGACCGAAGTGCTGGCTTTGAAAACTCAGATGTCGCAGATGATAGAGTTGATGACATTGCTGTCGGCTAAGGACACCAGAACTGAGGGGGTTACTGTAGCCTCAAACAGGGGGTCTCCAAGTGAGCCTCAAGAAGAGAATATGCCCACACTCTCGAGAAAGAAATGTTTTGGCTGCGGGAAATCGGCCATTTCAGGGCTCAGTGCCCAAAAGGGAGGGCGAAAAGAAAACCGGTCGAAGAACTCCTGAAAGCCGTGGAGAAACTGTTGTCCACCTTGCAAGCGGGAAACTCCAGAGGGCCCTGGTGAGGGAGCAAACTAGGTGCCCGACTGTCAAAAACCGCTCCAATTTTCAAGTTAGAAATGAAGGGCCGAGAGGGCCCAGATCCGTGCCAAATGCTGTGTCTGCCAGGACTGAAAGAGTTACTCCCTTAGTATCCGGTCCTATGTCGCGGGACAGCAGTGCACACCCAAGACCTCAACGGGTCAGGAAGAAGGTTAAAGTGCAACGAACTGGGCCTATACCTCCTGCGGCTACGAACAAGTTTCCTGACCAGCTGATAGGTCCTTCTCCCATCGTTCCAATCCAAGTAGAGGGAGTCTACTCTAAAGCTCTGTTACACTCAGGTGCTCAAGTGATGTTGATCTATCGAGACTTCTACGAGAAGCACTTGAAGCACATACCTTTTAAAGGAATTAAAGGACCTTGATCTGGGGCATCGGGATTCGGAACTGAGAAACTTCCCTATGATGGATATCTACAGGTGAAGTTAGAAATTGGATCCAAAGTCGTCGGACAGTCTGGAGGTTGTGATGCATTGGCCATTGTGTGTCCTCGCCCTTCAGGAGCCAACAGAAGTTCTATGATAGTGGGGACGAATACTGATCTGGTGAGGCATCTTCTGACTCCCTGTCATGCCCCACGCCGCGGTCGGACGCGGCCGCCATGTTGGGACGCCTTGCAGACTCACCTGGGGTCCCTCGTGGCGCGTCGCTCCCTGGTTCTGGTCTTCAGCTCGAGGGAGGAGAGCCAGGATGTGTCCCACGCCGCCTCCGGGATCCAACTGAGGCTGGTCAAGTAAAGGTACTGCATCCCACCTGCACTGGAGATCCTCGTATGCCACCAATTAACCTATCAAGTACTCAGGTATCCCAATTCCACCTGCGAGCCCCAGGTGAACGGCGTTCTTATGATCCTCTGAACCCTATTTAAATCTGCCGCCTTTTCCAGTTCATTAACCAGGTTATACTGTGGTTCACCACCATGTTATCCAGTGGTCCCTCTTCGTATTGCTCCAAGAGAATCCTGACTTCCAGTCCTGCTTCCACGGTACCAGGTCCGCTTCCAGTCCTGCTTCCAGGGTACCAGGTCTGCTTCCAGTCCTGCTTCCACTGTACCAGCTCCGTTTCCAGTCCTGCTTCCACGGTACCAGGTCCGCTTCCAGTCCTGCTTCCACGGTACCAGGTCCGCTTCCAGTCCTGCTTTGGCAGGGGGCTTCCAGTCCTGCTTCCACGGTACCAGGTCCGCTTCCAGTCCTGCTTCCACGGTACCAGGTCCGCTTCCAGTCCTGCTTTTACGGTACCAGCTCCGCTTCCAGTCCTGCTTCCACGGTACCAGCTCCGCTTCCAGTCCTGCTTCCACAGTACCAGCTCCGCTTCCAGACCTGCTTCCACGGTACCAGCTCCGCTTCCAGGCCTGCTACCACAGTGCCAGTTCCATCTTCAAGCTTGCTACCACAGTGCCAGTTCCATCTCCAGGCTTGCTTCCACGGCACCAGTTTCATCTCCAGGCTTGCTTCCACGGCACCAGTTCCACCTCCAGGCTTGCTTCTATACCCACGGTACCAGCTCCTGTCTTCAAGTCCAATTCCTCTACCCTGGTTTATTTCAAAGATTATAACTTGTGTTATTTATCCCTACCATCCTTCGTTCTGGACTTTATTCTTGTCAAGGAAATCTTGCATTACCTTTTGTTCTGGACTTATATTTGTTCCATCCAGTAAAAGCTCAACTGATCATATCTCTCCTGGTCTCCTCCTTCGGCTTGCCACCGGGTTCCATACACACAACACTACACAGGGGTCATAGCCTCTGCCCTTACACTCCCATAGTGATGGAAGAAGGTTCTACAAGAGGAGTGCATCCGATGTTACGTCCAGTCTATCAACGAATGGTCGAAGAACAGAGGGCACCTGCCGAAGGGGTGTCTGTGGAGATTGGGAGGAACAGAGAAGGTTCTGCAATCGGGAGAAGTGGCGAGTTTCCGGGCTTCAGTCAAATTGAACGGATCCCAACCGGGTCCTTATGTGGTACTGGAAACTGATCCCAGTCGCGAGAGTGAGGCCGGAGTGGAAGTAATCCCTGAGATAATCTCCACAAGAGCTTTACAACGGGCAAGAGGAAGAATTTCCGTCAGTGTATGTAATGTATCTGATTCTCAGTGGTCCTAAAAGCACGAATGCCCCTAGGACAAGTGGCTTCTGTTACGCCTCTCTCCCCTCCTGATTTAGGAGGGGGAGTGAACAAAGAGATTCCAGCTGAACGGTTCTATCCTAAAGACGCTCCCATCTCGCTTGAATGGAAGAAACAACTTCAGTCCCAGATTCTAAAATGGAAGGACTTGTTCTCGAAGGATGAGTTCGACGTGGGATGCGCTAAGAGTACTGAACATCGCATTCGACTACAAGAGGATAAGCCGTTTCGGTAAAGGTCAAGACGAGTTCCGCTGGGAGACTTGGATGATCTACGAGAACAGCTAAATGAACTACAGAGGACTAAGGTGATTCAAGAGTCCAGGAGTCCTTATGCCTTTCCCATAGTGATGGTTCGAAAGAATGGTTCTATCCGTTTATGTATAGACTATCGCACGTTAAATCAGAGGACCATTCCTGATCAATATGCTACTCCTCGGATAGAAGATGCCCTACAGTGTTTGTCTGGAGCAAAATGGTTTAGTGTACTAGATCTACGAAGTGGGTACCATCAGATACCAATGCATCCTGAAGACAAAGAGAAGACTGCGTTGATCTGCCCACTGGGGTTCTTTGAGTTCAACAGAATGTCTCAAGGCCTCACGTTCCAACGGTTAATGGAGAAGACAGTCGTTGATATGAACTTGATAGAGGTGTTGGTGTATCTAGATGATATTATTGTGTTCGGGAAGACTTTGGAAGAACATGAGCAACGGTTGGAGAAGGTCTTGAAGCGGCTCCATGAAGAGGGGTTGAAACTGTCCCTGGAGAAGTGTCAATTTTGTCTACCTTCAGTTACGTACCTGGGACATGTTGTTTCGGCAGAAGGTGTTTCGGCAGATCCTCGGAAGTTGGAAGCCGTAGCTTCCTGGCCTAGACCCCGGAATGTTACCGAACTTAGATCTTTCTTGGGGTTCTGCTCATACTACCGAAGATTCGTGGGAGGATTTGCTAAGATAGCTCAACCTTTGAATAAGCTCCTACGTAAAGAAGAAGTGGGAGAAGACTCCAAGGCTTCTGATCGAAGTTCGTTGGCTCAAGGGCCTAGGAAGGCTCGAGAATCCATACAAGAAGAGTGGACTAATCAATGTGAAGCTGAAAGAGAGTCTGACTCGAGCTCCCGTCGTGGCTTACGCTGATCCTCATAAGCCGTACGAATTGCATGTGGACGCCAACAGAGAAGGTCTAGGGGGAGTCTTGTATCAAGAATACGATGGTCTGCTGAGGCCTGTAGCTTATGTGAGCTGAAGTCTTTCGCCTTCAGAGAAGAATTATCCTACTCACAAATTGGAATTCTTGGCCTTGAAGTGGGCGGTCGTGGACAAGCTGAAAGATTATCTCTATGGGGCCGAATTTGTGATAAAGACCGACAACAATCCTCTTACGTACGTCCTTACTACTGCGAAACTGGATGCGACAGGACATCGGTGGTTAGCCGCTTTGTCAGGGTTCCGGTTCAGCCTCAAGTATTGCCCTGGAGTAAATAATCGAGATGCAGATGCTTTGTCAAGAAGGCCTTATAATACAGAATGGACTCAGTTGACTCCTGATGGGGTGCAAGCCTTATGTCAAGGGGCCGAGCGCCGGGTCAAGGGAGCGATTGGGGCAGAAGCTATAGGAGTTATGGCTGCGGGCTGCTTTAAAAACACTGTATTCTGGTGCATTGAACTATTGCTGCCACCAGAGGGAGACAGAGACATTGTGGACTATGCTGGACAAAACCGAACTACACCGACCATCATCCTTTGTGTGAGGACAGGAAGGAGGTGGTACAGGAAGGGAAAAGAGATCAGCAGCCTCGTGCAAGGCAGAAGGAGAGTGAGTGGAGCAGTGAAAGGTGGAGGACGCACATCAGAGTTGTCAAGGATCGCAACCAGGCCGGAGTACAGACGCTGTTCCAAAACAGAAACGCACGCTGCAATATTGTTTAAATTCACAGGGCCCCAACGGTCACTAGTCGAAGATTGTTTTGTTTCATTCACTGGTCAGTTGAACACAGTACCCGGGTACCCTAGACAACACACATATATATTTTTGAGCTATTATTCACGGGACTTGCACTCCAGAACTGAGGGGGGGTTAACCGTGTCTTTTACCACCGCGTGTTTTTCCTGCGTTACGAATTCTTGTCATTCAAATACCGTATATGCGTAATATATGCTGGTTTATTGGAATCAGTAAAGAATATAATATATAAAAATCCACAACAGTGCTGGTGCATAGTTATTTCCTACTGCGGTGAGACTAACCTGAGCTTTATTCAGCGGCTCCTCCGGGAGTGAGCGCTACAGTAGGATATATATATATATATATATCGGAATCCTCAGAGTGTACTCAGTTGCTAGCTTCAGTGTCGGTTATAGGCAAGTCCTTGTAATCCAAGTATGGAGGAGGCTTGGGAGTAGGGATGCATCGAGACCGATACCGAGTACCGATACTTTTATTTAATGTCATGTGACGCTTTCCAATAGGAACAGACCTCATATAAAAATTTATATGAGATTTGCCCCCAGCTCACATGGATTTGCCCCCAGGTCTCATGGATTTGCCCCCAGGTCTCATGGATTTGCCCCCGCACTCATGGATTTGCCCCCAGCTCACATGGGTTTGCCCCCAGCTCACATGGGTTTGCCCCCAGCACTCATGGATTTGCCCCCAGCTCTGATGGATATGCCCCAGCTCTGATGGATATGCCCCAGCTCTGATGGATATGTCCCCCGGGTCTCATGGATTTGCCCCCAGGTCTCATGGATTTACCCCCAGGTCTCATGGATTTGCCCCCAGCTCACATGAATTTGCCCCCAGCTCACATGGATTTGCCCCCAGCTCACATGGATTTGCCCCCAGCTCAGATGGATTTGCCCCCAGCTCAGATGGATTTGCCCCAGCACTCATGGATTTGCCCCCAGCTCTGATGGATATGCCCCAGCTCTGATGGATATGTCCCCCAGGTCTGATGGATTTGTCCCCCAGGTCTGATGGATTTGTCCCCCAGGTCTCATGGATTTGTCCCCCAGGTCTCATGGATTTGTCCCCCATGTCTCATGGATTTGCCCCCAGGTCTCATGGATTTGCCCCCAGCTCGAACGCTGGGGAAGCTGGCGTGTGCATGTAAAGCACGCGGCCAGTGTTCCCCTCCGGCGCGCCGCGATACTCACCCATCCTGAAGGTCCGGTCGCTGGGCAGTGATGCGATCACGTGGCCGCCGGGCGCATCTGTGACGCCTCCTCCAGCCGAGAGGCAGCGTCACAGGAGCGCCCAGTGGCCACGGGAACGCATCACTGCCCAGCGACCGCACCTTCAGGATGGGAGAGGATCGCGGCGCGCTGGAGGGGAACGCTGGCCGCGTGCTTTACATGCACACGGCCAGCTTCCCCAGCCCCGCGGATACCGGCAAGCCGGCCCAGCACCGGCTTCCGGTATCGGCGGGATGTATCGGGCCATTTGCACGAGTAACAAGAGCTAGTGCAAACGGCAATATCGGCCCCGGCCCCGATACCGATACTAGTATCGGTATCGGTGCATCCCTACTTGGGAGATCCAGGAGGCCGGTGATATAGTCCAGAAGAGTAGTTTTAGTTATAAATCGGAAAGGTCTGTAAGAGTAATAGGAGATCCAGGAGGACAAATAATATGTCCAGGAGGCTTGTAACAGGGAGAGCCTTGAGAGGATAGGGGATCCAGCGGAGTATGGGTTATAGGATTCTCAGGAAGTTTGGAGAAACAGCAGGTAGCTCCTTCTAGCTTGGAATATTCCCAAAGCAATGTGGAAGCAGTGCTAAACAGGTGTGTTCTAGTTTTATTCAGGAGCGTTAGGTGAGTTAGGCAACACCTGAGCGCTGCACAGGTAAAGGTGATTCTTGTGGAGACTGCTGAAAGTCTTATTACTTGAGCCAGTGCCATTCTTGGTCTTTTTATTGCGCCGGCGGCGACGCTCCTTACAATGGGATCCATTTTTTTTGCGCACGAAAAAAAACATTATCGTGCGAAAAGTAATGTGGTATAACGATCAGAGCGCATTTTTTCTTCCAAGATTTTTCGTGTGCAAATCCGACACGCAAAGCTGTTTGCAAATGAACGTTGCGTGCAGGAATCGGTCGGCAGACAGTTTTGTCACGGGATTCAGCCAACATCAATCACCCATTTCCAATAAAATATTTACAAACTAGAAAAAAGGAAAAAGAAAAATTAACAACCACCGGCCAAAAAAAATTAACAATGACAACAATTTATCAATTTTATTGTTTGGGTGTGTGTAGAATGTGTAACGGCACTGTGCTGTATTTTATTTTTTATTTTTTTTCGTGCTGGTGTATTTCGTTTCGCCCAGAACGATCACATTTACAGTTACCACCTGCTTTTCAAAGATGTTACGAAAATGCGCGCAAACCTTCATTGCGCGAAGATTGGAATACCACCCGCGTACCAGCGCACGAACGCATTTGCGATCACATTGTTAAGTATAGGATGCACGCAGGAAAATTTGTTTGCGTAGGGTCAATCGCGGTAGACAATTACACGCATAGTTTGCGCTTACTTCGTAATAAAACGTTCTGCGCAAATGGTTTTGCACTCTCGCAAATGCGCATTTGCGGGCGCACAAAACAAATGCGTGAAGAATGTAATAGGGGCCATGGTGTAGAGGGCCCTGCTCATAGGAGTTTACAGGCTAGAGAGATAGAGAGATTGGGGTTGAGGAAGACAAGGTGAGTCTTACTTGATGTCAGAATCATTAGTGCCAGCGGTTCGGGAATGGTGGGGCAGTGGAAGAGGCTTCAATGATGTGGGAGCAGGAGAGCAGGGGGATGAGTTGCATCAGTAATGTGATACACTAAAGAGATGTGTTTTGAGGCATTTATTTGAAGACCTGAAGATTAGGGGAGAGTTTGATAGGGTGAGGAAGATCATTCCATAGGACCGGAGCTGCCCTTGAAGTCTTGGAGGCCAGAGTTGGCAGCGCGGGTGTAGACAGAGGACATGGGACTGCTCCACCTGGTCAGAGACCTAGGAGGGCTTTAAATAGCAGCAGCTGACAGAGCTAGGTGCTCCGCCGTGGTTTCTAGTGACCCCCTCAGTGCGTTACTGAATCTCTGGGTTCTTGATCCCTCAGTTTGTCCTCTGGCTGAGTATTCTCGGTTCTGGTTTCTATTCTTGCCCCTGTTTGGCTGTTATACTGATTCCATGTACTGGCCCTGGCTATTGTATTTGGACTCTGGTTTTGCTCTATTATCCCTGATTGGTTTATCTGTTATTCAGATTCTGTGTACTGACCTCTGGCTTTGTGTTTGTACTGTGCTTTTTCTCCTTTCCCCGTGGGTTCAGCATTTATGTGTATTGTCCGTGGGTTTATATTGATATTCTTTTTTTTTGTAATTATTTATGCTTTTCACTTCACAAGAAAAAGTAGACGTATCACAAAAAATAGTCCACACAGGGCCAACATAGCAACTCGCAGAGATACTGCGCAGCGAGAAAAAAAACATTAAAGATCCGCAATGGGAGGCGCAGGTGTCTCAGCACCGCACAGCAAGCAAGCAAGGGTTCCGCAAGGGCCAAATCACCGCAGACCCCAGCAACCAAGAGAAATTGGGGCGGATTGCACAGCTCCTTTTGAGCCGGCAGTTGCAGATATCTGGTAGACGTGAACTCTTTGCTACCCCAATCCATTTATCATGCTTACCCATGACTGGGAAAATGCAAGGAGGCCAGGGAGGGATGGAGCACAAGGCGGCAAGATGGTGGCCAACACCTCTCCACACCAGGCCCGAGGACCAGTGGCTCACGAGCAAGGTGGACATGTAGGACTCTGATGGGCCAAATGGACCAGGCTCCGGGTTCCAGTATCAGTGCTGTACACGGAGAAGGGAAGAGCAGCAGAAAGCCGAGAATCGAGGAAAACCCGCAGGAGCTGCTCTAACGTGCGCCCGCTGTCTTCCAGCACCTAGCCACGCCCCCCTATATGGATATTCTTTATTCAGCTTAGATCTGGCCATTCTAAGGACCGGCCTGTCAGATAAGGGGCTTCCTCGCTTAATTGGGTTTTAGCTACCTGCTGGGTGTGACGGAACCGTTCTCTTCGTCTGTCCTGACTCTCCAGACACCCCTTCGTTGCGGTCAGCCCGGCTACTGGGAGCGCTGTCCTCAGTGCCTCGAGCAGCTTGACCCGCCTGCTTCTGTTCCTCTGCCCTGGAGTCGTTAGGAATTTCCAGAAGGCCGCTCTCTGAAGCTGGGTATATAGTGTAGCGTCGCTGAATGAAACACCAGACGTGGCTGTATGCTTTAAACAGGATTCTCTCTCTCTCTGAGCTTGAGAGTTCTGACTGACTTTTAATGAACAAAACGCCACCATTTATGCTGAAATCCAACAGCCATAATTCGCATAAAATGACGCACCCCGTCCTACCAATATGATAATTACATTATGTTAGATATTTACAACATTTACATAACCTATTGACGCACCTTGTCCTACCAATGCTAATTACATTATGTCAGATAGGTATAAACATTCCTCTTTCTTCATATCACACATCATTTACATAATCTATTGTAAAGGAAATCCGTTAGGTTTTGGCTGAGACAATGGGGTCTCGCACCCGATGAGACATGTAACCAGATAGCAGATGAACAAAGAGAAAACCCTTTTGCCTAATCACAAATACACTCAACCTATTTTACAATCTATACGAAAGAAAGCATTATACTTGTTGCAGGTGGTATCTTTAATAAAAAACACATTTTTACCTAAAGAAATACAAGTATATTTAAAACTAAAGTTACACCATTTTACACTAAACTAATTTAAACTAAAACCAAGCGATGTAATATATATTTAAAAGCACACGATATAAATTGAACATAAAGTCTCTTGGGGTTTGAAGCATGGGGCGTTACGTCAGCTCCATGACACTGGGTTACTCGTTATTCGTGACATACGGCATATGCTGAGCTGTGTGCAGAACATTTAACTGCAGTTTTATCATTGTGTGTGTCAGGTTCCTATACGATGTGAGGATGTCTCTGTCTATCTCTCCATGGAGGAGTGGGAGTATTTAGAAGGACACAGGGATCTCTACGAGGACGTCACAAGGGAAAATCACCGGCCAGTTATGGCACTTGGTAAGAGAGGGTTTAATTCTCATAATCTTTGTGTCAAACACTAGAGAAATGTGTCCAAACAACAAACTGAAATGTTCGCTGTGCGTCTGATAGACTCGTTCCTGAATGAACTTCTCACGTGTTAATGTGGTTTTCCCTTTCAATAGATAAATCTGTATCTGGTGAATCGCACACTCCGGTTTCTTTATCTGATTCTGGAAATAAATCTATAACCAATAATGTGGAGCAGCATCGTAACAAGCAAACAAAAGGACGAGCTGGACCTGCAACGAATACTGACCAAGAATCCCTGGCTTCTGGAGAAGAACAAGTCCCAAATAAAAACAATTATTCAACCATAAAATGTACAGAATATTCACCTAGTGATATTAAGCAGGAACCGGCCTCTTGGGAAGAAGAAAATCTCAAAGAAGAAACATTTTCATCGGCCCTTATCCACCAACATCTTGAAATCTCATGTTCTGAATGTGAGAAACAGTTTACAAATGGAATTGCTCTAAAAAAGCATCAGAGGATTCATACAGGAAAAAAAACCTTTAAATGTCTTGAATGTGGGAAATGTGTTACTACGGCTTTATCTCTTGCAAGACATAAACTTATTCACAAAGTAGAAACCCCTTTTAAATGCAGTGAATGTGGGACGTGTTTTGCTGAGGCTTCTACTTTTACAACACATAAAAATATTCACACAGGAGAAAAACCATTTAAATGCACTGAATGTGGGAAATGTTTCAGTCGGGTCTCAATTCTCACAGTACATAAAAAGATTCACGCGGGAGAAAAAACATTTAAATGCATTGAATGTGGGAAATGTTTCAATCAGGCCTCAGATCTTGCAAGACATAAAATGATTCACACAGGAGAAAAACCATTTAAATGCTCAGAATGTGGGAAATGTTTCAATTCGGCCTCAACTCTCACAACACATAAAATGATTCATACAGGAGAAAAACCATTTAAATGCTCAGAATGTGGGAAATGTTTCAATCATGCCTCAACTCACGCAAACCATAAAATGATTCACACAGGAGAAAAACCATTTAAATGCTCAGAATGTGGGAAATGTTTCAATCATGCCTCCAGTCTTGCAAAACATAAAATGATTCACACAGGAGAAAAACCATTTAAATGCACAGAATGTGGGAAATGTTTCAATCAGGCCTCACATCTTGCAAAACATAAAATTATTCACACAGGAGAAAAACCATTTAAATGTTCAGAATGTGGGAAATGTTTCAATCGGGCCTCCAATCTTTCGACACATAAAATGATTCATACAGGAGAAAAACCATTTAAATGCACAGAATGTGGGAAATGTTTCAATCGGGCCTCCAGTCTTGCAACACATGCAAAGATTCACAAAAAAGAAAAATCCTTAAAATGTACTCAATGAGTTAGGCTAGGGTCAAACGAACGCATTATTCGCAGCGACCGTCAAAAAGTGCGTCCAAAAGCATTGACGTGTTTTTTTTCACGGAATGCGCGAAATCGGTCATACGTTGCGCATTTTCGTGCGTGATTTGTTACGGCTCCAAACCAGGAAACTTTGGGTGTCTGAACATTATGTTGGCTGGACATGAGCAGCGTCTGACGTCTCCTAATCACGCACACTCACCGCTATGCGGACGCAGCGCACTCGGTACTCGGTTCTGCGTTTCGTGCGGCCGTACTAAGTATATTAGCCGTCATTTGCTGCTACTACGGACGTGATTCAATGCGCCTAAACGCACGTTAAAAATGCTTTTGTCTGACCCCAGCCATAAATGTTTCACGCGAGCCTTATCTATTGTAACACATTAAATTCTTGTCGCTGGATAAAAAACATTTCAGTGCCTTTAATTGGAAATGTAAAAACTTTTCTTGTCTGTTTTGTGTTTTTGATCACAGGTGAAAAACCCTTTTAATTTAATGAAAGTGGAAACCACTTCATCCGGTCCTCACATCATCCCTCACATATAAGAGGTTATTCATATGCACCACTAACTACAGTGAAGATCTGTCATGCAGACTGGGAAATGTCATACAGGGTCACACAATACTAGCAGAGTTGTTTCCAGGTAAATACCTGAACCCCATAGTGACCAAGGATGTACAGGTACGTCCTGCGAAAACGGTTACTTATCGAATAAGGACATACCCTGTATGTCATATCGCAAGAGAGGCAATACCTCCCTATATGCACCTCTCTGGCCGGGTCCTGCGGTGGTCTGACTTCCTTGAATTCATACCACCACATTTAAGGCTCCAGCCGTTGCACTGACGTCATTTTCAGGCACCTCCCTCCTAGCTGTCCAGTGGTGGAGGATTCCCATATTGTGACGTTCTCCAGGACAGACCTGGTAGGATCCCTGTCAACAGATCTCTAACCTCCGATCCTTAGGATGGTCGGGACCACTAACCCTATACCTCTAACAGCCACAAAGGCCAGTGAGATTGCACCAAGCAGGTAACACAAGAGACCGCAGTATATGCTGTGTACTGCGCTGCAGTATGTGGCAGGATAGAAAGCACACACCAACAACACCAGGCAGAAGATACAACAGACCGGGGTAAAGAGAGCGAATCGTCAATATAACAAACCGGGTCAGCAATGGTTATACACTCAGGGTTATTCAGAGAGCAGTGAAAAGCAGGAGAACGACTGGAGAATGGAAAATTCTAGGTCAAAATAGCCAAACCGGAAGAATTCTCCCATTCATCTCATTTTCCAAATCGGCTATTTTGACCTAGAATTTTCCATTCTCCAGTCATTCTCCTGCTTTTCACCGCTCTCTGAATAACCCTGTATGTGTACTGCGATACAGTAGGTGGCAGGATCGAAGGCACACACCAGCAGCACCAGGCGGCAGACACAACAGGCAGGGATATAGAGAATCGTCAATTTAAGAGAGCAGGGTCGGCAACAGATCAAGGTCCTCAGAATAGCCGGGTGTCAGCAACGAGAGAAAACAATACAGCACAGTAGCGATGCGGGAATGAAACTACGTCAAGGCAAGGCTTCAGTGTGTGCGTTTTCTAAAGATGACGGCTCTGCGTCATCATGCCGCGCCCCGCCCCCTGATCAGCCGCATCTACGCTGGGTGCAGCCGGAGCTCCTGGCACTCGGCCAGCCGGCGACACCACACATCCGCGGTCCCGGGTGGCTCTCTGGGGGACCCCGGATGCGACACACATTTATTTATTTATAAAGGATTTTACCAGGAAGGATACATTGAGATTTCTCTCATTTTCAAGTATGTCCTGGGTTCAAGAACATTGTTACAGAAATACAAAGTAGTAAAATGCAAGAAATTAACACAAAACAAATATACAGATTAACAGAAAATAAATATGTGGAAATCTAGTCACTATGTTACATGTTTACAGGTGCATTACTTATTGAGGTATGTTACTAGGGAGTAGTGTGCACTGTGAATGTTTACATGTTATGTTCAATAAACACATGAAAACATATAATGTTTGTATTGTATTTTAAGCAAACTGTGTTTTTCAAATTGTTGTGACTTAGATGAAGATCAGAGCACATTTTATGACCAATTCATGCAAAACTCCACGTAATCCCAAAGGGCTCACATACTTTTTCTTGCCACTGTATGTCGTATAATGTATCTTTAGAAAGTCTATTTAATAGGGAGAAAAACTGTGTATAATATGTGTGGGTTTCTGTATCGTTGGGGTCAATAACCGATTTATACTAAGTACTGGCTGGGTGGAGTAGAGGTAACATCACTGGTCTGTAACCGTAGAGACACAGGTTCGAATCCCGGCAAGAGCACCTCTCCAGTAAGTGTCCTGGGGCAAGACACCTAACGGTACATACTCGCCACCCAGGACATACTTGAAAACGAGAGAAATCTCAATGTATCCTTCCTGGTAAAATACTTTCTCAAAAAAAAAGTTCCCGTTCATGTGCAGGAAAATAGTGGCTCATTTAGGTATGTGACATCGAGTTACGCAACCCTAGCCATTTCCTGTCACTAATTGGTATCTGTTTGTGTACCCACCGTTAGAGGGGACACCAGCCATCTCCCATGTGAGGCAATGGTAAAACAGCCCAGTCACTATGGGGTTAAACTAAAGCTATTATACTTTTATCAATATTCCAATGTTGTTTGAAACAAGAACAGGTATGTTTTGGTGATATCAATGTCCTTCCGATCGTGGAGTAATATTCCCATTTTGTAATGAAGTCTGATAGCTGTAAGTATAGCTGCGCCCGGTCTCAAGCCATGTCCATGCTTCATACTGATGTCCTTTGCCTTTTATTTTGTCTTTCTCTTTTTATTAGACACAGTGAAAACTAAAAGAAATAAAACCATATAATGTTCAAAATATGCATTTCTCAGTCATTTACAACAGAAATCTGATAAACCCAGTTACATAATTAACAGATCACATTGTCCATGTAAAGTGATATAAAACAACATTACACACAATGTAGAAAAAAAATTACCGTGTGCGCCTCTTAGACCACATGCAGATAACAAAGTTCTTTAGGAGCTATGCAGCACATTGAGCTGTCTCCTGCAGCAGCTATTTCCTGACACACGAAGCTGGTGAGCAGTCATACCTACTACATAACAAAGACACTAGACAGAGTGCCTGTCTAGTATTTAATTATATATTTAAAGATACCAGGATTATTTTACAGACAGACCAGAAATAAATGAGTAGGAGACCCAATAGGGCATTTGTTTAGCTCTTCCTCAATATTTAGTCTTGAACCTCTCTCCAACTTCCACCTCTGGTTCATTGTCTTCTGCAGACAGGCCCTGGCATTTCCCCTCTGCCCTATGAATGGTTCATCAATTGATTGTATTAAGTATATTTTGGCTATGGAAATACCCTTTGCCAAGCATCATTGACCATATATTTGAAGGTTTCCCACAACCATTGTTGGTCACTATGTCACGTGTCTTTTAGTATTTAATAAATATATTTTTTCTGTATTTGTATACCTAACCCAGCTCACTTCGTTGGATTTCTGTCCAAGTGAGTCCCTTTCCTTCTTTTCTTTTTTTTAACGAAAAGTTTTTTATTCATTTTTCAAAGACAGTTGTAACAGGCATTTGGCATATGTTAAAAACAGAGCAGTCACAGGATGAATAGATTGTCTAGCGATAGTCAATAAAAGCATACAGCGAAAAATACAGAGCTTTTTTGTCAAATGATACGTTACATCAATCGAACATAATGTCGTCAATGGTGTATTGTATTGTGAAGATCTATTAAGGAAGTTCTAGCCGTGTGCATTGCTGATCTGAGTTGGTCGAGCGTGAGATGTAAATTACATAGTAGGAAGCTACTGCACATCTTATGGTCGTGTCTAGATTAATATCTCGTATGGATACCTGTCATACTTGAGCAGTAGCCAGGGTATGCGAGTGGAATAATGTAGAAGAGAGGTTACATAATGAAGAAGAGGTAATATAACGAAGGAGGTAAGTAAGACAAGAATAGTAAGATAAATAGGGGGGAGAGGAGAGAGAGGGAGGGAAAAGAAAAGGAGGAGGAGAGAGAAAAAAAGTAAAGAGATTTATTTTAGAGTAGTGGATGTCCGGGGTAGAGGGGAGGAGAGAAGTGGCGTAACTATTTGAAGTACTTAATATGGGGGCAGTTTATGCGCCCAAGTCGCATACGTATGTGGAGATAGCCTGTCGCCTTCCTCACTTGGATCTGGTGCTTCTATATCAACCGCGCTTCCTTCCGTCCCAGCCAGCACTCTCCTGAACTCTGTTGAGGAGCAATGGGCCGCCCAGTGAAACCATACTTTGGTGAAATGTTGTGCCGCTGCTGCAGGTTTTTTTTTTCATATAAAGAATTTTTATTGGAGTTTACACAGAAAGTGGTACATACATTTAAATGAAAGAACCATCCAAAGGAAGAAGCATAAATGAGCATCAATGGCAATAAACAATATAATTCAATTGGATTACCTTCCTAAACTGAAAAAGGGGGTCATTTGTGCGTACTCCATTTTCTAATAACTTATAAATTCCTAAACTAACATAACAGAAAACAGAAAACATGGCAGCACTATCATCTTACAGGTCGACATATCTTATATCAGAGTTCCAGATTCAACAAACATCTTCCATCCCTCCCACGTATCATGTAGCAGGCACATAGAATTGTTCGCGGTGTGAAACATTTCCTCATATTTGAAATATTTTCAAGGCCCCCATAACCTCCTTCATAGAGGGACACATAGAGGACCGCCAATGTCTAGCTATTACAATTTTAGCTGTACCAAGTACCATGGAGATAAACCTCCTATGACGGGTCTGAATTGTAACAGGTATAAGGTGTAAGAGGTACATTTTCGGACAAAGTGGGAGTTTAAGTGAAGTACAATGGGAGATCAATCTATTTATTTTTTCCCAATATCCCCCCAGTATGGGAAAGAGCCAGAAAGTATGCAATAATGAGCCAGTGCCGGTAAGACATCTCCAACAGAGACCTGTGTTCCATGAAATATGGGCCAACCGGGTGGGTGTTAAATACCATCTGCACAGGAGTTTGATATGGGCTTCTCGTAAATTGGTACTTCTAGAATATTTATATATCGTTTCCATGGCGTATGACCAATCTTCTATGGAAAGTGTTAAGGCCAAGTCTTTTTCCCATTTAACCATATAAGGTAGTTTTTTAGGCGGGGTCGGAGTTAGGAGGCTGTTGTAACACAGGGACAGCGGTTTCATGTGACATTTTTGTCCCATACACAATTTATGAAAAGCCGAGAGGTTCACATCGGTGAAAGAGGTAAGGCCTTTCTGGTCAAAGCATGTTTCACACGAAGATATGTGAAACATTCTTTTGATGGGATGGCGAACTCCTGTACCAAATCGGGGAAGGTTTTCAGGGAGCGTGGCGTGAAGAGCAACCATACATGAGTCAAGCCTCGCCTGAGCCAGGAGTCTAAGGTTAAATCGGGAATAAAGCGACACAGAACCCTTAAGGGGGCAAGGCATAGTAAATCGTAAGGCCTTACCAATTGACGGCCCCACAATCGCCATGCCATGAGGGAGAGCATCGAGACAGGCAACAAACCCGTGGTACTATTCCTCGGTAGAAACGTGAGCCACATCAGGTCATGAAGTCTGTATGGGAAAATCATGGCATTCTCCAGCTGCAGCCATAGTGGTGGTTCTTTTTGATGCATTGATGACAACAGTTGGGCTAGTAAGGCTGCTTTGTAATAAGATTGCAGATCCAGAAACCCCAACCCACCATTACGCCGAGGCATTGTAACCGTGGAGGCCGACACTCGAGGAGGCTTCCCCTTCCATATGTGTGCATGAATTAGTTTTTGCAGCCGAAGCAATAAATGCGCCGGGATGAAAACCGGGATATTCCTGAAATAATATAAAATTTGGGGTAAGATACACATCTTCATGGCCGCCATACGGCCTAGCCAAGATGAGTCGATTGTGCTCCATTTGGAGAGCTGCGCCTCAATAGAGGTCAAGAGTGGCGTAAAATTTTTCTTAAGGATGGTTCCCCGCGATTTAGAGAGGGATATACCCAGATATTTTAAAGAGGTAGAACGCCAGTCAAAAGGGTATTTATTACGCAGAGAGCTGAGGGACGAAGCAGCAATATTTATGGGGAGAGCTTGCGTTTTACTCATGTTATTTTTATAATAGGATATCGCGCCAAAATTATCGAGGAGGCTAAACAGGGGAGGGAGCGAGGTCTCCGGTGTGGTCAGAAAAAGCAGTATGTCGTCCGCAAATAATGCCAATTTATGTTCCCCATTTGGGGTTGATAAGCCCTTAATAGCCGGAGCCGTTTTAGTCTGCAACGCCAGGGGTTCTAAGGCCAGAATGAATATTAACGGGATAAAGGGCAACCCTGACGGGTGCCATTTGTTATATGGAAAGCAGAGGATAGAAACCCCGAAGCCAATACTTACGCCGACGGATCTGAGGGCCATAACGCTGTTTATAAATTGTTCTGGGAAGCCAAACTTTAGTAACACATTCCGCATATACCCCCAGTGCAGGCGATCAAATGCCTTTTCAGCATCTAATGCCAACAGGAGTCCAGAAATGTTAGTCCTATGGGCCAGGTCGAGTATATCATAAAACCGTCGGGTGTTGTCACACGTTTGGCGGCCCGGGACAAAGCCAGTCTGCTCATTCGCAATCAAAGAAGTAAAGGGGCCACTCTATTTGCCAGCAATTTAGCATATAACTTGGCATCTACATTCAACAGGGAGATGGGACGGAAATTGGCACAATGTGTCGGGGGTTTACCGGGTTTAGGCAGGGTGACTATTGTCGCTTGCAGCATCTCCGATGGGATAATGCCTGTATTCTTAATATCATTAAAAACCAGGGTAAGAATCGGGACTAGAAAGGAAGCAAATTTCTGGTAGTACAGATTCGTAAAACCGTCGGGGCCTGGAGCTTTATTTTTTGGGAGCGCCTTAATAGCCTTATGTACCTCCTCCTCTGTAAACGTAGCAAGCAGACCTGTAGCCTGAGAGGTAGTATATAGAAGGGAGATTAGCCGCCTGGAGAAAGCGCTCTATGTCGTCTAATGCAGGGGTCGGCACGGTATTGTTTAGTCCCAGGTTATACAAGGAGGCATAATAGCGTGCGAATTCATCAGTGATAAGGGCAGGGTTATAAATCTTCACGCTATTAGCATCCAAAAGGAACGGTATGTTAGTTTGCATTCTTTTCCCTTTCAATTTAGACGCCAGCAATTTCCCCAGTTTATTCCCTTGGGTATAGTGGGCATAGTTAAGCCGTCTAAGTGAGAGCGCCGTGACCTGGAGCATAAGGTGTTCTAACTCGCGGCGCTGTAAGGTCAGCTGAGCAGTAATATGTGGGGCAGGAGAGGTTTTATTCTGGGATTCCAATTCAGTGATTCGTCGTAGAAGAGCAGACGTCTGAGCATTAAAACGTCTCTTCCTCTGCGCTCCTTTCTGAATAAAATGTCCTCGCAGAACAGCCTTGTGTGCCAACCAAACCGACGATATCGCAACATCCTCAGTCATGTTCGCCGTGAAATACTCCTGAAGGAGTTGCATAGTATTAGCCACGTCCTCTCTATTTACAATAAGCGAGTCGTTGAGTCTCCAGTTCCCCATACCCCTTGGCGGAAAGGCCGCCTCAAAGGTAAGCGTAAGCGGAGCATGGTCAGACCACGTGATAATGCCGATGGTCGCCTCTAATAGGCGGGGCAACGCCGAACTATGAATCAAACACAAGTCAATTCTACTATACGAGGAATGAACATGAGAAAAAAAAGTGTAATCGCGCGTAGCAGGGTGACATATCCGCCAAGTATCATAGAGTTCAAACGAATGCATGAATTCCCGTAGTTGTTTACTAGAGGCTGGGGAGGAGCGGGCTTGGGAGCGGGGTTGGCTCGATTGGGTGTCAACGTCAGGGTCAGGAGTGCAGTTAAAATCCCCACATAGAAACAACATACCACTAGATATTTTTTTCACTCTACCATAAGCTTTCCGAAGATAAGAAATTGGGTTTTCATTAGGGAGATATAGGTTAGCAATAGTAATTGGTAATTCGTTCAACGTGCCCACAAGAATCACAAGGCGGCCCAACGGATCAACATACTGAGCCGAACACACAAAGGTCCAGTCTCTGTGGAACAGAATCGAGACACCTTTAGACTTCGTCTGAGCAGTGG
The DNA here is from genome assembly GCA_009667805.1 of Leptobrachium leishanense. NCBI lineage: Eukaryota > Metazoa > Chordata > Amphibia > Anura > Megophryidae > Leptobrachium > Leptobrachium leishanense. Next base: position 28,485 of record RXON01000521.1, read on the forward strand.
AGTGATACGCCTCAATATACATGCGGAGTTTTAGAAACGGCGGACGTCTCTTACAAAAATGAGTCTCTTGCAAACATACAATAGCTGGTTGAGACTTATGCAGATCACGAAATAAAGCATGTCGTTTGTACGGAGTATTCAAGCCTCGAACATTTAAGGAGTAAATTTGGAATTGAGGTTTACTCATCATTATTTGCCCCCAACCCCCTGGTACTCACAGCGGTCCTGACATACAATTTCCATGGGAGGACTCCCCTGCGCACAATAATGCCCAGAATGATATATTACAGTGCATACCAATGAGACAAACAATACATACAAGACAAACCTAAGACAAACCAGAAAAATAAAATAAAAAATAAAAACAGAAAAAACCCAACAGACCAGAAAAGAAAAAGAGAACTGCATTCCATGAATGCAGTTGAGTGGGGTCAATCAACACAGCGCAGAATGATATAAGTGGAAAAGCAACACGTTCAAGAAAAAAACCCAGCGGGGGAGAAACACAGTCCCAACTTCATCCGTGAAGGTGACTGTGCCAATATACAGGCCAGTAAAAAGCCTCGGGGCTAGTCGGTCGCAGGAACAGAACCCCAGAGGGCGCCACCCAAGGGACGAATCACAAAGGGGATGAGTCCCGAAACCACGATAGAGCACCTGGCGTAATAAAAGAACACGCCCATAGGCTAAAAAATGCAGGACTATATCATCTCACTTAGGTCGAACCCGGTGCCACTCCGGAGAGACTTTCAGCGGCGAAGATGATTCCTCACAGGGGGAGTAAACTCAGCCACCACTTTCCATTCTGTCAGCAGACGCATGCCAGTGGTGGGCTCCAGAATGACGTGCAGGACTCCCTCCCGCCATAACAAGATCTTTGTGGGAAATCCCCAACGATACGCCATGTTGTGGTCACGCAAAATTTTGGTGAAGGACGAAAATTCCCGTCTCTTAGACATAGTAGCAGTTGACAGGTCCGCATAAAAAGAAACTTCGGCATATGGAGACTGTAGAGGCATAGATTTCCGTGACGCTCTCATTAACGCTTCTTTAACGTGAAAAAAATGCACCCGGACTAAAACATCTCTAGAGGCCGATGACGGCAGGTTTTTTGCACGCGGCATTCTGTGCGCTCGATCCATCAGGAAATCCTGCGATGAATATGTAGGTGCCAAGATCTGGAAAAGTTCCATAATGTAAGGCACGAGATCAACAGAGCCCACTGCTTCTGGAATGCCCCGGATCCGTATATTATTACGCCGGGAGCGGTCTTCCATATCGGCTAGTTTCGTTGCCATGGTGTCATGTGCTGTTTGCAAAGCTATGTGACGGTCCACCAGGTCATTATGGGCTAAGCATAAGTCGTCTGTCTTAGATTCTAAAGAGTCAGTACTCTCACCCAGGTCTTGTACATCGCGCCTCAGCTCCTGCAGCGCCTCTTTAAGATCCGCTTGGATGGTAGATCGAAGTTCTTGCAGCATGGCATGAAGTCTGCTTTCCGATGGTGGTGATATGTCAGACATGCAGGGTGGCCCCGCAGCTGCTGCCTCCAGCGTGGGGGAGGAAACAGAGGAAGGAGATCCGCCATCTTGGGCCTCACGGACCCGATCCTTTCTTGCCGATTTTAGCGGCTCTAGCGCCCACTGCGCCTTAGGTGGCACCATCTGGGTGCTAGGAAGTATCACCCACCTGTGGGTGAAGTTTCAGCCCCAGGGATGCAATAATAAAGCCGCTGGAATTAGAAACTCAGTGCCGGTCACAGGAGCTCTCCCTACATGCGACCGCGCGCTGCAACGTCCGGCCACGCCCCCCGCAGGTTTTAATGCAAGCTCTTCATTGGAGCGTAAAATTTCCATTTTATCAGATAGCATTTTCAAGGAGGGTATGGTCGTGGATTTCCAGCAAATGGGAATCAGGGTCTTTGCAACCAATAGTATACGAAGCAATATGGAGTTCTTCAAGGCCTTTATCGTGTACGGTAAGTGCAATAACAAGAAGGTTTGTGGTGTGAATTCAAGATCTGTATCTGTGGTCTTGAGCACCAAATCATGTACAATCCTCCAGAATGGTTCAATGTATGTACATTCCCACCATATATGTAAGTATTGTGGAGAAGCAGGTACTGCGGACACAGCAACGTGGGTTTTCTAAGCGTTTTTTTATTTGCAGCAGCAAAGGGGTTTTCCACAGAGAAAATAAACAACAAAAAAAAAAAAGAAATCCTATTCCCTATTGGGAGGCTAACTGACAACAGATGAACCTGTCTACTCCTGGGCCCACTAAACGGGTTCCCCCAATAAAACAAAACACACTTTTCAATATAACAGATTCCTTACTTTTTCACCACAGTCTCCATCTCCATCTCCAACTCCTTCCTCCTTCCTCCTTCCTCCTTCCTCCTTCCTCCTTCTGTCTCCAAACCCCTCAATGAACTGGAAGGAACTAAGACTTCTTATAGGGAAGGGTGGGGCAGCTGTGGTAAATGAGCAATCATTCAGTTAACCCTGAACTGGGAAGGTGGCTACTTCCAGCCGTCTACTCAGGTACCGGCCCTCACATAGCCTGCCCCGAGTGAACCCGTCACACATCCCCCTCCCCAGCGCAACACCAGGGTGAGAAGCGACCATAGCGGAGAGCCCATGGGCCCGAGACAGCGCATCGGCGTTGCCGTGGAGAAGGCCCGCCCTGTGCTGCACCACAAACTTGAAGGGCTGTAAGGAGAGGAACCACCGAAGGATCCGGGAATTGCGGTCCCGGTTACTGTGTATCCACCTCAGAGGGGCGTGGTCGGTGACCAGGGTAAACTGCCTGCCCAGTAAATAGTACCATAGCATCTCTGTGGCCCATTTAATCGCCAGACACTCCTTCTCGATCACGGCATAGCGTTGTTCCCGGGGCAGCAGTTTCCTGCTCAGGTAAAATACCGGATGCTCCTCACCATCCACATACTGCGAGAGCACAGCCCCCAAACCAACCTCTGAGGCATCCGTCTGCAGGAAGAACTCAGTCCCGAAGTCCGGTGCCACGAGGATGGGCTGGTCACATAACGCAGAGCGCAGATTGCCAAAGGCCTCCTCAGCCTTACCGTCCCATCTCACCATATTGGGGCCTTTGCCTTTAATAAGGTCGGTTAGCGGCGCCGCCCTAGTCGCAAAATGGGGTATGAATCGGCGGTAGTAGCCGACAATCCCTAGGAAGGCCCTCACCTGTTTTTTTCTAAGAGGTTGAGGCCAATTCCGTATTGCCTCCACCTTATGGACTTGGGGTTTCACAGATCCCCTCCCAACCACATAGCCCAAGTACTTAGCCTCCGCCAGCCCAATAAAACACTTGGGGGGTTGGCTGTTAGACCGGACTTCTGAATGTGTCGAGCACAGCCTCAACCTTCGGCAGATGGGACTCCCAATCCGTGCTATGGATGACGACGTCATCCAGGTATGCCGCAGCATACTGGACGTGAGGCCTGAGCAGCTTGTCCATGAGCCGCTGCAAGGTGGCTGGGGCTCCATGAAGGCCAAAGGGCATAATTCTGTAATGAAATAACCCGTCTGGGGTGGCAAAGGCGGTTTTCTCCCTGGCCCTTCCGGTTAGGGGTATCTGCCAATACCCTTTCGTCAGATCAAGAGTCGAGAGATATCTGGCTTTTGCCAATCTCTCTACCAGCTCATCCACACGGGGCATGGGATAGGCATCGAACTTGCTGATTTCATTCAACTTCCTGAAGTCGTTACAAAATCTGGTAGAGCCGTCTGGCTTTGGCACCAAAACGATGGGGCTGGACCAATTACTGTGGGATGGCTCAATGACCCCAAGCTCTAGCATTTTCTTGACTTCTAGTCTGACTGCCTCTCTTTTGGCTTCCGGTATCCGGTAGGGTTTCAGTCTGATCGCTACACCGGTTCGGTCACAATGTCGTGGAACACGTCATGTGTTCTACCCGGTATCGGTGAGAACACATCCCTATTCCTCTCGACCATTCGGTTGACTTCCTCTACCTGGCAAGGAGTCAGCTCAGGGGAAATAGCCACCCCAGGCTCTGGGGCCTGAGGACCGGACTGGGCATGGGCGGTCTGGGACACGCAGGCCTCTCTGTCTTGCCATGGCTTCAGGAGATTGACATGGTAGATCTGCTCCTTCTTCCGGCGGTCAGGCTGCCTAATCCTGTAGTTGACAGGGCCTGTCTGTTCCAGGACCTCATATGGTCCTTGCCAATGAGCCAGAAGTTTGCTTTCTGCAGTCGGGACCAGTATCATCACCCTGTCCCCTTGCGAGAACCGTCTCGCGGTGGCCTTCTGGTTATAGATATGGGATTGGGTCTCCTGTGCCCTTTCCATATGCTGACGTACCAGGGGGATAACCCGAGCCATCCGCTCGCGTATGCCTACAACATATTGTATCGGGTTGGTTCCGGTCACTCCCTGCCCCTCCCAGGTTTCCCTGAGTATATCCAGCAGACCACGTGGGTGCCTGCCATATAGGAGTTCGAACGGAGAGAAGCGGGTCGAGCTCTGGGGAATCTCACATATAGCAAACAACAAGTACGGCAATAACATGTCCCAGTCCTTTCCTTCCCTGTTAACAACCTTCCTCAGCATCCCCTTTAGGGTGCGGTTGAACCGCTCGACAAGCCCATCCGTCTGCGGGTGATACACGGAGGTCTTTAGCGCCTGTATCTTTAACAAGTGACACAGCTCTTTCATTAGACGGGAAACAAAAGGAGTACCCTGATCGGTCAGGATCTCTTTCGGGATGCCCACTCGTGCGAATACCTGAACCAACTCTCGGCAATGTTCATTGCATTTGCTTTGCGCAAGGGAACGGCTTCAGGATACCGGGTGGCATAATCCAGGATCACCAATATGTACTGGTGTCCACGTGCAGATTTTTCTAACGGACCCACAATGTCCATTGCGATCCTTTCAAAGGGGACATCAATGACCGGGAGGGGTATGAGAGGGGCTCTCAAGTGTGGCTTAGGAGATGCCAACTGACATTCGGGGCATGAGGCACAGTACCGTTTCACCGCCTCATAAACCCCCGGCCAGAAGAACCTGCGCAGGACCCGCTCCTGGGTCTTCTCAACCCCTAAGTGCCCTCCTAGCACATGGGAATGAGCGAAGTCGAGTACCTTTCTGGTCTGAGAGGACGGAACCACCAACTGTTCAATTTCCTGACCTCCCTCCATGATGACCCGGTACAACAGATCACTCTTCAAAATAAAGTACGGGTAACTCTTTATTGCCCCTTCCACCGGCACCCCGTTCACCTCAATCACCCTGCTTCTCGCAGTCTGCAACAAAGGATCACTAGCTTGGTCGTTCCCAAAAACAGTGTTCCCAGAAACCCCCCCCTGAGTCATTCCCATCGGAGGGAGCCCCAGAGTTAGGAGCCTCATTCACCTCCTCACTCATATGTGTTACAGGGACCCCCAATTCTGTCTCTGTCACCTGGGTGGCCACCCCCTTTCGAGATCTTTTGGCCGGGGTGTTCACCAGAGCCTCAGCCCGAGCTCTGGTAAAGCCGTGCTTGGCTTCTCGCCTCTCTCTGCGTGTTTTCCGGGGTTTAGGAGGTTTCTGACAAAAATACGTATCGTGGAATGGGAACACCTCGGTGATGTCGTTAGTACCCTCAAAAAGGTCGGCAGTGGCCGTACCAACGGATAACCCCTGCAATATGGTCTGAAAGTCCGGGAAATCCCTCCCTAAGACAAGGGAATAGGGTAACTTGGGTACCACCACATGGGACAGACCGTACCCTCGCCCACACAGAGACAGCGACTAACGCCGTGGGATAACGAACGGTACTACCATGTACGCACAACACTCCCACAGTCTTATCTTTCTGTAGTTGGCCCGGCCCACCAGTTTGCCTGACACCAATGTTATGGCACTACCGGAGTCTGCAAGTGCCACTGCCTGTAGTCCGTTCAGCAGGACGGGCACTCGAAAAGTCTGAGTCCCCTCCACCAGGCCAGTCAGACATATCAGTCCGCAGAAATTCCGGGGGTCCTCACCCAGCCCACACTGCATGGGCTCGGACGTGTTAGGACACCTGGCTTTAATATGTCCCAGTTCGCCACACTCAAAGCACTGTATCGAGTTCCTTTGGGGCTCATTCCCTCTTCGAAAAGTGTCGCTGTGGTCTGAGTAACGCACTGGTCCCCCAGGTGCTGGCAGGATTGCCGACCCGTTTGACCTAGTTGTGGAGCCGAAGACTTTTTTAGGCTGCTCCTTTTTTATGGGTGGGGATGCTCCCCACAACGACTTTTGGTGACCTCCTGGGCGAGTCCTCGAAGTCTTTTGCAGCCAGGTCGCTCTACTTGGGCCACCATGTCATCATAGGTACCCGGGTTCCCTTGTCCCACCCATTCACGGAGGCTGCGTGGGAGTCCGCGTAGGAACTTATCCAATACCAGGGTTTCCACTATCTGCGTGGGGCTTTGGTGCTCAGGCTGGAGCCACTTCCGAGCCAAATGCATTACCACCTCTACGCTGATGACACTCAGATCTACCTCTCTACCCCTGATCTCTCTCCCCTGTCCTTTCAAAAGTCAGTGACTGTTTATCTGGCATCTCCTCCTGGATGGCCTCCCACCACCTAAAGATCAACATGTCAAAGACTGAACTCCTACTTATTCCTCCCTCCAATGCCTCCACCACCGACTTCTCTATCATGGTGGAGGGTATCACCATTTCCCCATCAAACCAAGTTCGCTGTCTTGGAGTTACACTTGACTCTGCTCTTTCCTTCATCCCCCACATCAAGTCTCTTTCCTCCTCTTGCCGATACCAACTGCGTAATATTTCCAGAATTCGGCCATTTCTTACCGCTGTCGCCACAAAACAACTCATACACGCCCTGGTAATCTCCCGACTCGACTATTGCAATAATCTCTTATCTGGCCTCCCTCTGTCCCGCCTCTCCCCCTACAATCCATCCTGAACGCCTCCGCCAGACTAATTCACCTCACCCGCCGCTCTGTCTCTGCCGCTCCCCTCTGCGAGTCCCTTCACTGGCTCCCCATCCACTGCAGAATTAAGTTCAAAATCCTTATCCTTACCTACAAAAACCCTCACTAACTCAGCTCCCCACTACCTGTCCTCACTAATCACCAAATACACCCCAGCCCGCTCCCTAAGGTCAAACAGTGACCTGCGCCTAGCTTCTCACCGCATCACCTCTTCCCATGATAGACTGCAGGATTTCTCACGCGCAGCCCCCACTCTCTGGAACGCTCTCCCTCGTACTGTCAGACTTTCCCCTAACTTCTCTTCCTTCAAACGCTCCCTTAAAACGTTCCTATTTAGGGAAGCCTACCACCCAACTCACTGACGCAATCATCAATCACTCTAACCTTACAGTCCTCTCTCCTGTTTCCAACCCCAACCTCCCAGATTGTGAGTTCCTACGGGAATAGGGCCCTCGTCTCCTCCTGTACTGTTTGTCAAATGTTGTTCAATGTATTGTAACCCTGTCTATACTGTGCTTATTGTACAGCGCTGCGGAATATGCTGGCGCTTTATAAATAAAGAATAATAATTAGGTCGAACATCTGCGTCCGGGGTGGTGTCTTCTCCTCATACGTCCAGTTAGAGAAGCGCCGCGCTCTCACAGCTTTTGTCACTCCGAACCGGGCCAGGATTTCGGCCTTTAAGAGTTTATAGTCCGTAGCCTGGACTTCCTCCAGGTCATAGTAGGCCTTTTGGGCCTCTCCAATCAGGAAGGGTGCGATAATCCCCGCCCACTTGTCTGTAGGCCAGGCCTCCCGAGTAGCAGTGCGCTCAAAGGCACGGAGGTATGCTTCCACGTCATCCTCAGGCAACATCTTCTGAAGGTAGCAACTAGCTCGAATCCTGGTCTCCTGGCTAGGGGGTGCTTGCATCGCCAAACCTCGTACAGTTGCTTTAAGCAGCTCGTGGTCAGCTTTCTGGGCCTCCATCACGGCCCCAATCTGTGCCTGTATTAGGCGGTTGCTCTCCTGCTGCATTGCCGTGGCACTTACCAGTGCTTTTAATAAGTCCTCCATTGTAACTGTGGGTTCTGTACCCTTGTTGCTACTGCCAGCGCACAGCAGGTACAAAATCCCACCGCTGCCACCACTTGTGGAGAAGCAGGTACTGCGGACACAGCAACGTGGGTTTTCTAAGCGTTTCTTTATTTGCAGCAGCAAAGGGGTTTTCCACAAACAGAGAAAATAAACAACAAAAAAAGAAAAGAAATCCTATTCCCTATTGGGAGGCTAACTGACAACAGACGAACCTGTCTACTCCTGGGCCCACTAAACGGGTTCCCCCAGTAAAACAAAACACACTTTTCAATATAACAGATTCCTTACTTTTTCACCACAGTCTCCATCTCCAACTCCTTCCTCCTTCTGTCTCCAAACCCCTCAATGAACTGGAAGGAACTAAGACTTCTTATAGGGAAGGGTGGGGCAGCTGTGGTAAATGAGCAATCATTCAGTTAACCCTGAACTGGGAAGGTGGCTACTTCCAGCCGTCTACTCAGGTACCGGCCCTCACATAGTGTGCCCCGAGTGAACCCGTCACAGTATGTACCCAGTGCAGCGTTACATCTCCAACATGTAGGGGAGTGCGATGCATCAAAAGTAGCCAGTAGTGTAGGTGTTCGGTACCAAAACACTAAAAATTTGTAGGAGGATTCCTGCAACTTAGTGATCGACGAGCCGGAATGCGTTAAGGCAAGTGTCTTCGTCCATGCTTCTTCCGAAATAGGGGAGCCTAAAGTACGTTCCCATCTGGCCATAAAATCCGGGGATTCATCGTCAACTTTTCGTAGTAGACTATGAAGTGAAGAAATGCTGTGAGCTAACGGGGCTGCCCGGAGGCAGATTGATTTGAATTGCGTGAGTTGTCTCGTCATGGACGTGTTACCTTTCAGCTTCTTGAGGAAAGATTTAATTTGGTAATAATTAAAGCATAGTGCAAAAGATTGTTCTGTCTGGTCCTGACATTCTAGAGGCCTAAACGTCCCATCTCAAAGGACATGTAGGGCCCGGAAGCGGGGTGAATCAGTAAAGCAATCCACCAATGCTGGTATAATCGAAATCGGGAGGTCAGGATTACTAAGCAATGGTAGGAGTGGCGAGGGATAAGTTGATAAGGCGAATTTTAATCGTATTGTCTGCCAGATGTGTAATGTAAATCCTGGTGGTAAGTGAGTCCCTTTCATTCCTTGTTTCTTAACCTAAAATTTCATCAACATTGAAACCTATGGGATTATTGTAGTACCGGCTGTATTTTTCTTTTTGTTTTATCACTGGCTGTTATTTTTATTGTAGTACCGGCTGTATTTTATTTTAGTACGGCTGGTATTTTCATTTTATTATAGCAGTGGCTAGTATTTTATTTTAGCCAATGTTCCACCGAACAGCGCACCGACCAGCCGTCGGAAAAAGCCGACAAGTCGATGAACGGGGTAAAAAACAAAACCAACTTTTAAAATTTTAAACGCTGTTTGCAAAAAAACTACTGGACAAAAATGTCTGGAATTAACATATAAGGTTCTATGAATGATAATAAAAAGGGCTGTTACAGAAAAAAGAAAAAAACACTATTTAAAAAAATTTTCTTCCTGAAAAATCCCTAAAAGATCCTTAAACATAAATAGACTTTTTGCTGTAAATTAAAATAATAAACTGTTTAATAAATATTCATTGAAAACAGGAGTATTTTTAACATTGAAGCCTATGGGATTCGCCTGATTAAACCTGCCGAATGAAACCACTGAACAGCAGGGCATTTCACTGACATTTCTCAGCTGTTCAGTGTCTCTGAATAGATTAACCATTGCTTGTCTATGGGGGAGGGCACTGCAGTCGAACAAGCACTGTATTTGCTGGCAATTCTCCAAAATTTGGCAAACTGCCTGTTTACTGAATCGCTGAATGGCCACGAAATGGCACCATGCGGGGAAATTCTCTGTTCGGTGCCATTTCGGCTCTCTGTGAATAACCCTGTATGTTATATATTTATGAGTAAAGATTTGCTTGGGATTTAGTGATTAACCCTTTCGCTGCGGAGGCATTTCCCGCCCCTGTGCTGAGGTCATTTTTACTGGTTTCGCTCATCATGTTTAAACGTGTTTTGAAGGCTTATTTTAGTATGACCCAGACATATTATATATCGTTCTTTCCGTCAGACTCGGCAGATTCATAATATGTCATTATTACATGTATACGTCATGTCCTGTCTGTATATTATAACAAAAAATGCAATAAAATATTAATTTTCAAAAAGTTCAAAATGTGTAAAGTGTTTTTTTCACACTTTAACATGCGAGCAATTGCAGTTATATTTTGTATGGGGTGCGCTTGTAAAAAAAATTAGAAATGGGGTCTCGTTACATTTTTTTTGGGGAAAATTACACTATTTTTAACAAACGCACCGCATACAAAAATCGTCAGTGCAGCATCATTGTTCACATTATAATTGAAATGGGAACAATATTGCTGCATTAACAAAACAAACAAAAAATTATTATTTTTTTAAAATATTTTTAATTGTTTTTTAAAAAAAAACTTTTTTCATGGTCACGTTTGGTATCGTTGGAAAGGCCATGCTCTGGCCGATCCAACAGTACCAAACATTAACCCCTATCTGCCACGGATAGGGAGATAGGGGTTCATTGGAACTCCCTATCTCCACCAATGGTGGCAGTTAGGGGTTAACTCCAGGACTGGCATCATCATGCTGTGCACGATGACGCCAGTCCTCAGGGGGCATTCCCGGAAGCTTGGCCGACATCCAAGATGTCAGCCAGCTCCGGGAGAGGATCACGATTTGGCGCTTTTCGGTGCCGAATCGTGATCTGGCACCCAAGGGGTTAATGGCATGCACGGTTTGGAAGGGCAGGCTGTGCCCTTCCAAACCGTGCCTGCCTTAACCCTGTGGCGATCGGGAGGTAGAGAGGTCCGAAGGAACTCCCCTCTCCCTTTCAGGCGCCTCCGCACACAGGGGGGGGCCTGAATTAGATGTCATTGCGCCACCGCGATGACATCTAATGGCCCCGCCGGGGTCCCCGAGTGCTGGGCTGATATCGAGGATGTCAGCCCGCACCAGGGGGCACAGCGATCGGCCGGAACCCGGCCGATCGCTGGCCGCAAAGGGAGGACGCGCTCAACGCATGCTCTGCACGCAACCCTACCTGCGGGTGGACGCACCAAGCGCGTCTTCCGCAGTGAAAGGGTTAATTAACACTTGAGGTCTGGAGATGGAATAATATTGCACATAACCTTATGTAAGCTCTCGAGCAGGTCCTCTCTCCTACAGCTCTATGTGTTTACCTTGTATGTATTACAGATGTGCGTTTCGTTCCGAATCAAAATTCCGATGAAATTTACCGATTCGTATTTTGGAAGTGTTTCTGATATACGAATCGGTTCCATCCGAAGCGAAAGCGAATCGATTTGGACCGAAACGGTATAAAACAAATGGATTTTGTTTCTTCTACCATCGCGGGACGCCCCAGTCTCCCTCCGTGGCGTTGTGCAAACTCGCGAGAAACCCAACCCTCAATAACGTCCTATAGACTCCAGAAGGTGACACTCGCGGCGGCACAGAAGCGCTAACGTGAGTATCCCGGCGGTTAGTGCTGCATTCTGGGTAAGTATACCCTGCTAACATGGGGACGCCACGGGGAAACCTACAGGCGCAGATTTTCCCCTTTCGCATCCACATGTTAGCGCAAACTAGGGAATAGGGTCCATAGTATTTACAGGGAGAGAAGTCACAGAAAATGAGCTGGGATTTAACCCTGTCACTACTGGAGGAGAATCAGTGCTCAGCTGGGAGGTATTTTACAGAATAAAGGGTTAATGAATGGCCTGATCGTGCTGTGTCTCCCTCCCTGTCCCTCAGTGCTGGATCCAGACAACTCACAGCTCAGTGTCTGCCATTCCCCTCCCCCAGCAGCAGCAGCTCCTGCATCATGTGAGCCCATGCAGTCACATGAGCTGTGATGTCATCAGAGTGCGTCCATTCCTCCCCCTTGTAATGTGTTTCATGGAAATTGTGTGTGACTGGGAGAAGTTGAGGCTGTGCAGGGAATGTCCTGCCCTGTCCCCTTACTACAGGCTCCATGAAGCTGCTCACACCCCCATGTGACTGGAGAGGACACACACAGGAGTAGTAGAGACAGAGCTGGTGTCCTGGGAGAGGAGGATCAGGTATGTGTGGGCGCCATGTTCCACATGCTATTTATTGCATGGAAAGCTGTCTCTTGTCATTGTGGGACAGTCACGGTGCAGCCCTCATAGCCGCGTAGCTCCATTACAGCGCCGTGTGAGTCGAGGAGCTCTGGTGTCACTTTAAACACGGGGACATTTCACCTGGCCGAGGATTATGGGAGTTACAGTGCGCGACTCCTCGCAGGCAGCTCCCCACTAACCCTATCCAATCCCCACACTCCCCCAGCGCTATAAATCCTTGCTGTAATGACTGCGTATAAACGCTGCGTCCTCCCGGCCTCTATAAAGCGGCGCTGTAATGACTCTGTATGAACGCCGCGTCCTCCCGGCCTCTATAAAGCAGCGCTGTAATGACTCTGTATGAACGCCGCGTCCTCCCGGTCTCTATAAAGCAGCGCTGTAATGACTCTGTATGAACGCCGCGTCCTCCCGGCCTCTATAAAGTGGCGCTGTAATGACTCTGTATGAACGCCGCGTCCTCCCGGCCTCTATAAAGTGGCGCTGTAATGACTCTGTATGAACGCCGCGTCCTCCTGGCCTCTATATAGCGGCGCTGTAATGACTCTGTATGAACGCCGTCCTCCCGGCCTCTATAAAGCAGCACTGTAATGACTCTGTATGAACGCCGCGTCCTCCCGGCCTCTATAAAGCAGCACTGTAATGACTCTGTATGAACGCCGCGTCCTCCCGGCCTCTATAAAGCAGCACTGTAATGACTCTGTATGAATGCCGCGTCCTCTCGGCCTCTATAAAGTGGCGCTGTAATGACTCTGTATGAACACCGCGTCCTCCCGGCCTCTATAAAGCGGCCCTGTAATGACTGTATGAACGCCGCGTCCTCCCGGCCTCTATATAGTGGCGCTGTAATGACTCTGTATGAACGCCGCGTCCTCCCGGCCTCTATAAAGCAGCACTGTAATGACTCTGTATGAACGCCGCGTCCTACCGGCCTCTATAAAGCGGCGCTGTAATGACTCTGTATGAATGCCGCGTCCTCCCAGCCTCTATAAAGTGGCGCTGTAATGACTCTGTATGAACGCCGCGTCCTCCCGGCCTCTATAAAGCGGCGCTGTAAGGACTCTGTATGAACGCCGCGTCCTCCCGGCCTCTATAAAGCGGCGCTGTAAGGACTCTGTATGAACGCCGCGTCTCTCCGGCCTCTATAAAGCGGCGCTGTAATGACTCTGTATGAACGCCGCGTCCTCCCGCCTCTATAAAGCGGCACTGTAATGACTCTGTATGAACGCCGCGTCCTACACGGCCTCTATAAAGCGGCGCTGTAATGACTCTGTATGAATGCCGCGTCCTCCCAGCCTCTATAAAGTGGCGCTGTAATGACTCTGTATGAACGCCGCGTCCTCCCGGCCTCTATAAAGCGGCGCTGTAAGGACTCTGTATGAACGCCGCGTCCTCCCGGCCTCTATAAAGCGGCGCTGTAAGGACTCTGTATGAACGCCGCGTCCTCCCGGCCTCTCACACCGCACACACATTATTAATGAAGTAAGGTGACACGGGTCGTGTAAATCATAATATTATTCAAAGCCTCCTCGGTTTCCAACATAAGAAGTTGTTCTTGTGTGACAGAGGGATTTATTCCTCACATAGGAGTCCCTCTCTTCCCGCTTAGACTCCCTAAGGTATCGTCCATAGACGCATGGTCAGACCATATCCACTGATGGATGCAGCTTCCTGGAGCCGTGGAATAAGAGGTTGACTAATAAAAATCACATAGAATGAATGGAAGAGTAGAAAGAGGAGGGTTTCTCACCCCGCAGGCAAAGGCTACAAGTATTATGGAGATTGTGCTAGTAAATGTAACGTTGGGGGCTTCCAGCCCTACCTGTGTGCTTGAGGACAGCAAGTCTGATGCTGCTCGCTGACCAATGCCCGGTTTAAATGGAGACAGGCAGGGAGGTATTTGCATGAGGCGCGGCTTGAGTGGGGGGCGTGGTCTGGTGAAGGTCTTTAAAAACCCTCAGTGTATTCTCAGCAGTTGCCAGATTGTGGTTATCCATACCTGAGCTCCTTGTACCTGACTGCTATTGTGATTTAACCCGTTATTGACCTCTGCTTGTTTTCTGACTATTCTGCCTTCTGTTGCCCTAGACTATTTTCTTGTACTACGCTACTGCTCTAATATCGACCCGGCTATTCCATTTGACCATTCTGAACTCTGTATTCCTGATTCTGGCTCGGCTGACTACTCCCCGTGTTGTTAACCCTTTCTGTCTAGCTAGTTTTCCTGGCCAATTCTAAGGTCCAGACAGTTAGGGATCATTCACGGCTACTCTGTTGGTAGCTTCTGGGCTCTGTGGAGTGTTGGGCGTTAAGTACTGCGTGGTGGGATCTGGGAACTGTGACTGTAAAGGTGGTCTTGTAGACCTTTTGTGGTCAACAGAGATTGAGAAGATGTTGCTTGACCAGTCCTTAGTCCCCACTAAAATAATCAATGGCTGTGACCATGAAATAAGAGAATTTTTAAATAGTTTTGCTGCTTCTTCTTTGAAGCAAAAACAATAATAAGAGTTTGTGTCCTCTGATAGAACCTTCCAAAATAAGAGATATCTCCAATCTGGGTCATTTTATAAACGTTCAACCTCATTACTGATCCTGAAACCATAATAAACACCCCTCTCGAGGAGGAAGTATACATGGAGTGTAAATGTGTAGGGTATCGCATTGCACAGTATTTGGGAATTATACCCTTACTGAAGTGGGTTCCTTTAAGAATAAGATGTCTGACCCCAATTTAACATAATATGCCATGACCATTCTACATTTAATGGGCGAGTTTAACCCCCTAGCATTATGGGAAACAATTTTCAGTAGGTGATCCATCATCATGGGTAGGATTAAATAAGTGTGAATGCGGGGCCAAAAGTTCTTTCCCAATACTTAGTCTAGGAAAAAAAGTTTGGGGTAACAGCGAGTACCTCTGGGTTTATGATCATTCCATTATTGCTCCATCCAAAGAGTTTAGATAATCCAGACGTGGACCCCTTGCTCGATGTGCCTAGAGGGGTGTCAGCACTACCCTCCTGACAAGGCCTATCAAGGCTGAAAAGAGGGGGTTGCTGCATGTTACGTGTAGGGATGACATCCATGACATTCAGCACTGGCCACCCTTTCTGGGTGATAGTAGTCAGATTTGCATATGGTGCAGTTTTTCCTGTAATTAATCAATCGAGCTAAAACCTTGTGAGACCTGAGCGGGTCCCACCGTAGAGCAGGCCACTAGTGCCATTGTTCATCCTCACGACCCTCCTCTTTTTTCTTTTTTTTTTCCATCCAACGAGTGTGGCGTTTCATCTGGTTAGAAGATAAATAGCACATCACATGAGCAACGAAAACATCATCAAAACTGTCCAGAGATCTAGCATTGCATTAAACACTGCTAAACTTTGATTTCATAATAAAAACATTCACAAAGAATCAAAATACATTAAACAAAAAGAAAAATATAGAAAATTATGGAAAAACAAGAAAAAACACTAAAGGAGAGAATAACTCTTAATTCCTCATTATATTAATGAGATGTGAATTCACGTAAATCTTTCAAAAACGGGTAGAGTCTTCAGCTATGGGTAGCTCTTTCAGTGGTGCAGTGAGGACCTCGAAGGTCCAGAAGGATCATAGACAGTTACATCATCTTGAGGGGATGGATCATTTTCACCATGGACCATTCAGCTCTGTGTAAAGCTGGTGTGGATTCTGTAGATTCTAGAGCAGAAGGATCGAGTGTTAGGCTGAGTCAGAGGAGTAACTTAACTCCCATTCAGTTCATCAGCTCCATTAAACATGTTATTACTGTTGTACAGTAACATGGATTAATTTTTCTTGTAATCTTTGTAGAAGGTCCTGATTGAGCTTGTATAAGTTCATACACATTTTATAATTAAGCTTCCAGACCTTCAATGCTCACCATCATTTCTTACAAGTCTCGGTCGGAGCACTCATCCTTAAGTTTGGTACGAATAGTTCTAACTTGTTCTTTCCAGCTTTCATAAAGCTTGATGAATTTACTCTCATTTTGAGACATTTCTTGCTGTTAAAGCTCCTGCATTTTTGTGGTTAATTTCCCTCTCATGTGGATTTCCTGGCATGCCAGCCCTGAGGAGGAGGCAGCTGGATGCCAGATATAACCGTGAAAAGTATTTATGCGGGGTTATAATCGTCAGCAAACTTGCAGGTCGGTCATTATAAACTTTATGGCCCATATTACATTCGTCACGCTAAAATGGGGACGCTAAGGAGAAAAACCTGCGCCTGCAGGTTTCTTCTTGTTGTCCCCGTTTTAGTGATATAACGGTGCAGGCGCTAATCCAGCAGCCTGCACGTAACACGGCACTAAGCCTCGGGATGTTCGCGGCAGCGCTAAGCGCGCCACGACCATCCTCTCCCTGGAGTCCATAGGACTCCATTGAGGCTGATGCTGTCAGTCACATGGCCTGCAGGATCTCACCACGGGAGATCTGGCAGGTCAGCATTGTGATCTACAGAGCGAGACTGGGGGACTTTTTTCTCCCAGTCTCTCACTGCTCCCGGCTGCAGAAGTGCAATCCGTTAGCACTAGGTCCCAACTGTGGTTAACGTTCGAGTTAACTGCAGCAGGACGGTAATTATCGTTAGGACTTAGCATTAGGAATACAAAGTAACACTTTGCGCTCCCTATGAGTAATATGGAGAGCGCAAAGTACTAACATTAACGCTCACACAACTGAGTGCTAATGTTAGCGTTATGATTGTAATAGGGCCCTATATTTGTAGGACTGAGGAAGGGGGAGCAGTGGGATGTAGTCCAGATCGTAGGTGTACCGAGAGTCACTTTGAACTGGTAGTACTTGGACTTGGCATTACTGTTGGGAGGTGTGGGTCTTTGGGTTCTGGGAGTTCTGACATGTCATATTATTATTTTCCAATCCTCTCCTATGTCCAAGTCATCCCGTGCCTTTAAGGTTACAGGGTGTTTGTGTGTATGCACTGGTATCAGTATTCGTAATCGCGTTATTGTCTGTGTTTTATATGTTACTGTTATTATTGCTAATATTACTTTTTGTGTGTCACTGCAGCCCTTTCAAAATCCCCCTCTGTATAGAAGGTGTCAGGGTCGGGAGGCGTTGAGGCAGAACCCAGGTACAGAGGTGCAGAGTTGGGATGCACCGATACCACTTTTTTAAGACCTTGTACGAGTACCGATACTTTTTAAAAGTACTCACCGATACCGAGTACCGATACTTTTCTTTAATGTCATGTGACGCTTTCCAATAAGAACAGACCATATAAAAATGCCCCCAGCTCACATGTATATATCCCTCGATATATATATTATATTCATACTGCCCCAGCTCATGGATTTGCCCCAGCTCACACAGGGATATGCCCCAGCTCACACATGGATAATGCCCCGGCTCACACATGGATAATGCCCCGGCTCACACATGGATAATGCCCCAGCTCACACATGGATAATGCCCCAGCTCACACATGGATAATGCCCCAGCTCACACATGGATAATGCCCCGGCTCACACATGGATTTGCCCCGGCTCACACATGGATAATGCCCCGGCTCACACATGGATATTGCCCCGGCTCACACATGGATATTGCCCCGGCTCACACATGGATATTGCCCCGTCTCACACATGGATAATGCCCCGGCTCACACATGGATATTGCCCCGGCTCACACATGGATATTGCCCCGGCTCACACATGGATATTGCCCCGGCTCACACATGGATAATGCTCACACATGGGTATGTCCCCCAGCTCACACATGGGTATGTCCCCCAGCTCATGGACCCCCCCTCCGCGACGATACTTATCTTCCTGAGCGACGCTGGGAATGTCTCCGCACGCGCGCTCGTTGGAAGGACCCCAGCCGCGACCACGTGGGACTATGTGATCGTGGCTGGGGTCCTTCCAACGAGCGTGCGCGCGGAAACTTTCCTGGCGTCGCCCAGGAAGGTAAGTATCATCACGGAGAGCAGCTGCAGGGCCTGTCCGAATGCTGATAGAGCATTCGGACAGGCCCATCAGCATTCGGACAGGCCCTGCAGCTGCTCACTGTGTTTATACTTACCTTCCTGAGCGACGCCGGGAAAGTTTCCACGCGCGCTCGTTGGAAGGACCCCAGCCGCGATCACATGGTCCCACGTGGTCGCGGCTGGGGTCCTTCCAACGAGCGCGCGCGCGGAGACATTCCCGGCGTCGATCAGGAAGGTAAGTATCGCAGGGAGCAGCTCCAGGGGCGGCTGTCCGAATGCCGATAGAGCATTCGGACAGCCGCCGCAGCCCCTCGGATGCCGGCAAGCCGGCTCAATGCTGGCTTCCGGTATCGGGAAAAATATCGGGGGGTACTGCACGAGTACCAATCAGCCTTCATGTTTTTCCGAGCGCAATCCGACGCGCAAAGCCAGGCGCAAATGACCGTTGCGTGCAGGAATCGGTGGGCAATCAGAATTAAGAACCTCCATTTGCTAGGTTTCAGTTGTTGCGCCTGTCAAAGTCAATCTGCGTATATGTGCTGCAACAAAAATAAAAAATTAAACAATTTATAAATTTTATTGTTTGGGTATGTGTAGAATGTGTAACTGTATTGTGCCGTATTTTTTTTTTTTTGCGCAGGTTCATTTCGTTTCGGCCAGAACGTTCAGATTGTAAGTTAACACCAGTTTCTCAAAGATGTTACAATACTTTGCAAATGTTGTTCGTACGATGTTGCGCGAAGATCGTAATACCATCCGCTCGAACGTATTCGCACTGACAATGGTAAGTATGGGATGCACGCACGCACTTGCGCCGTGTCAATCACGGTAGACGCTAACGCGCATCATTTAGGCGAACGTCGTAGTACGACGTTCCACGCAAATGGTTTTGTCCTCACGCAAAAGCGCATTTGCACACACGCAAATGCGCTGCGCGAGGATTGTAATAGGAGCCTATATTTAATTGATTATTCAATAATGATTGTATCGCCTACTACCCAGTGGTGTATTTAGGTCTTGTGCTGCTCTAGGCCTGACTAAACTCGTGCACCCCCTAATTTAAATTTGAGGCACCCCTTCCTGTCAAGGCCACACCTCTTCCTGGTTAATCCCACCCTTCCTCTTTAAGCTCCACCTTTTCCTCTTAGAGCTCCGCCTTTTCACTCTTTATATTAAAAGTGGATACCAAGTGCCTACTTGTATATTTTGTATACCATTTCAAATGTATCTATTGAGATAAATAAAATTATGAAATGTTTCAATTCAAGCATTTTTACAAAGAACAGCCACGCATGTTAAGTATACTGGATCACAGCCGCTCTAATTGGTTGAACAATAAAATCCACAGAAACGTGCACTTCATATGAGCGTATCACAGAGCTGCACAGCAATAAAACCCACAGAAATGTGCACTGTGTATGAGCATATCACAGAACTGCACAGCAATAAAACTCACAGTAATGTGCAGTGTGTATGAGTGTATCCCAGAGCTCCAAGGCAATAAAACCCACAGTACTATGCAGTGTGTATCACAGAATCCACAGCAATAAAACTCCCAGCAATGCAATGTTTGGTGTGTGTCAGCGTATCAGAATCCACAGCAATAAAACTCCCAGCAATGCAATGTGTGGTGTGTATGAGTGCATCAGAATCCACTGCAATAAAACTCCCAGCAAACCGAGTGTATATGAGCACACAGCAATTATTTATTCTACATTTACCGGCCTCCGTCCGCGGTAGGGCTGTGTGCAGAGTCAGCAGGGACTGTGTACAGACTCAGCAGGAAGTCCCTCCAGGCCACGTTAGGATCGCGGCTGTGCCTGTGCGTGGAGCCATCTTGTCAGCAGTGGGGTGCCACTGCCAGAGGGTGCACCATGGCTTTGATTCCCTTCCTGGTGGGTGTTCAGTCCAGAATAGAGTAACAGTCCATGTTAACGAAAGGGTGGGCAGCTGCGTGCGTGTCACGTGGTTCAGCCAGTCAGGTGGTACTGAGACTCAGTACCACCTGACTGGCCGGACCGAGTGTGACCTGCACGCACGCAGCCTCACCAGGAGCCAGGCAGCTCAATGACAAATTTCTATCACTGCAGTGCTGGTTAAGGTAAGGTCCACTTTAAACAGCAGTAAGCAGACAGGGCTTCATATTCTGCTGATACCCCCCTTTACCTGCCGTTTACTGTCATCTTCTCTCTCTGGACACAAATCACATCCCCCTCCTAGAGCTGCTGCGGGGCAGGGGAGGAGCTATGGAGGGAGGAGAGGGGGATTTTTATTCTATTCGATTTTATTCCGTATGCAAACGCCATGCTCCGTTGCTCGTTGTTTGAGAACACAGCTCAAAGCTGACACACAGTGACAGTGGCACCTCCTAGTACCTCCTAATGACACCCCAATAATCACTGGTACCTGGGGCGGCCCGCCCTCCGCCACTCCCCTAAGTACACCACTGCTCTGGTGATATGCTCACACACAAGTTTGGCGAACTGCCAGCAAGTACGGTGCTGTTTGAAGGCAGTGCAAATCCCCATAGAGAAGTAATGGTTAATCTATTCAGAGAACACCAAACAGCAGAGAAATGTCAGTGAAATACCCTGATGTTCGGTGGTTTCAATCAGCAGGTTCAGGTATTCAGGCGAATCCCATAGGTTTCAATGTTAAAAATATTCCCGTTTTTATGCAATATCTAATAAACCACTTATTATTTTAATCTGCAGTAAAAAGTCTTTATTGATTTTTTTTTTTAGTACCATTTATTAATTTTTCAGAATTTTTTTGGCAAAATCCCCCCCCTTTTTTTTAATATCGGTTCTTCTTTTTCTGTAACAGAACTTATTATCAATCATAGGATCTTATATGTAAATTCCAAACATTTTCGTTCAGTAGTTCTTTTGAAAACAGCAGGCCACGGGTTTGTGGTGGCAGCATACAGCGGCCGACTCCATGCACTTTGGGGACCCTGCGGTGAATGGTGAATTCACTGCAGGGTGGGGAAATTTTATTCCCCGAAGTGCAGGGAACTACAGAACACCAAAATGTTGGCGTCATTTCGGTGCTCTGTGAGTAACCCAATTAGTTTTGAGGTTTTTTGTTGCCCCCTGGAAAGTGAAAGCCTAGGCGTTGCCTACCCAGGACATACTTGAAAATTAGTGACATCTCAATGTTTCCTTCCTGGTAAAATAGTTTGCAAAAGAAAAAAATATATATATATATATATTTATTTTTTTTTAGGGGTGGGGCCACCCGGCGGGCCGCCGCCCCCTGGAGAGTGCCGCCCTAGGCCTAGGCCTTGTTGGCCTAGGCCAAAATACACCAGTGGTACTACCATTCAGAAAACAGTAGGTTAAACATAAGCAGAAATCTGGATTATGCTACATAACCTAATGTAATTATGAGTAACAATTTATTTATTTATTTATAAAGGATTTTACCAGGAAGGATACATTGAGATTTCTCTCGTTTTCAAGTATGTCCTGGGTAACAATATGTATTATGCTAAATAATCGATCTGTTAATTATGAGTGGATCTCAAGGGATGTATCCTGAAACGTGCGTATCTGCAGGAATATCTCCTACAGACATATATCTCTTGATATCTATACCCACATAAATCACGCATATTGGTGGATGCCACGTGGAATACCTGTATAAATTATGAAATGACCACAAACCATTAAAGATAAGCGAACAGATAGAAATCCATTAGGTTGTTGTTTGGTCATATATATATATTTTTTTTAATGTAAAATAGTTTTTATTAAGTGAATCATAGACATACAATGCGTAGTATACAGACAGTATATCAACAGGTAGTAGGGAAGTGTTACCATGAAAATAGCAACTAAGTAACAGTAAAATAAAAGGAGGCAACAGTGCATACACAGTTCGGGGCCTGGCGCTGACCTCTGCATAAACGTTTCAGAAGGGTAGGCCTGTGCAGAGAACGTACCTAAGGTAGTGACTGTCATGTATATACGCTTATTGGACTAAAGCAGGGTAGTTGATTACACAAATTTAGCATAAACATTAATTAAAATGAAAAAAGAAATATAACACAATCACAAACAGTAAAAAATAAACAAGGTGTGAAAATCCTATTAAAATAATAATAAATCATAATAGGGAGAAAAACACCTGATACCACCAGCAGATCATATCCTCAGACATCGCAGCTCTACCTCGGGTCTTGGGACGTAGTACAGAAGCTTACGTAGCGTCGGATGGGTCGGCAGATAGCACCTCCCGACCAGCCCGCTTATGTTTAGCAACAAAATCTGTCCACCAATACCATGTTTGAAAATATTTATCGTACTCTTGTTCAAGAGAGTAGTGCAATTCCTCAAGTTCTCTAATATATTCAACTCTGGAAATCCATTCAAACACACTCGGTGGGGTCGACTGTTTCCAGTATTTTGGTATCATTGACCTGGCAGCGTTAAGGAGGTGGACCGCCAAGGACCTAGTGTAACTAGAGGCCGAGAGCGGAACCACATGTAGGAGAGCAACCTGGGGGGTGAAAGGAAGTTCCAGAGAGGTAATATCTTTAATGTAAGACCAGATTACTTCCCAATAAGACATAAGGGCCGGGCAACTCCACCATATGTGTAAGTAAGTTCCCCTGGCCTTCCGACATCTCCAACACTCGGGGGAAGCGTCTGGGTAGATAGCGTGTAGTCGACATGGGGTCAGATACCATCGCGATACCAGTTTATAGTTAGTCTCCTGGACTGCTAGGGCCCTGGAAGAATGAAAAGTAATCTGGAACACCGATGACCAGTCCTCTCCAGTTAGTGGGGTTGGGAGTTCCGCCGACCATTTTAATGTAAAAGTCGGTAGATCGTTAGATTGGGCTGCTAGGAGCGTCATGTATATGGTCGAAAGCAGCTGGGGGGTCAATAGTGCAGAGTTTCTCAAAAGGTGTCAGAGAGGAGGGCATAGGGGAGGGCATCTTAAGTACGGTGTGGGAAACAAAATGTTGCATTTGCAGATAATTAAGCGTAGCCATAGTGGTAGTGAGGCAGTCGGGCCGTAGGGAGTCAAGGGAGCGCAATCCGTCAGGGCCTAATATCATCTGGAGTGGGATGTAGGGGCCGTCTACCGTCATACCCAGAAACGATAGGGTCTGTCCCGGTGGAAATTCGGGGTTCCCAGTAATGGGGGTCAGTAAAGAGGGCAAAGGAGACGGGTCCGATACCTGCGCCAGAGGCGGAGAGTCGGGTAAATCAGAGGGTGACGATGAGAGCACAGGGATTCAAACGAGGCAGTTTGCCACGGCAACGAGACTATGGGGAATCTGACAAACCGTTGTTGTTCTAGGTGAACCCACAATCACTCAAACGTGTGAACACTGCGGCTACATAATACAGTTCCATGTGTGGGAGACCTAGCCCACCCCTTGATTTGGACCGCGTAAGAGTTGTGTACGCCAATCGGGACTTGCCCCCTGCCCACACAAATTTCAGGAATACGTGTTTAAGGGAACTAAAGAGGGAAGGAGGGACAGTGATTGGCAGGGTCTGAAATAGGTATAGGAATTTCGGGAGGATAGACATTTTTAAAATGTTAACACGGCCGAACCAGGAAAAGTGAGGCTTATCCCAGTCTCTCAGGTCGCGAGACACCCGCGCTAGGAGAGGGGCGTAGTTCAGGTCATACAGAGACGTCAGGTCTGAGGGAAGCTGAACCCCCAGGTATTGTATAGCAGAACCAGGCCAGGAGAAGGGGGCAAGCCTCTGCAAAGCCTCCTTAATAGAGGGCTCAATACCGATTCCTAACATTTCACACTTATCGACATTAATCTTAAAATTTGAGACCGCTGCGTATTCCTCCACCTCCTCCAAAAAAGCTGAGGTTGAGTTGATAGGGTCTAGGAGGGTGAGGAGCACGTCATCGGCAAATGCCGAGATTTTATAATGATGGAATGGCAATTGGAGGCCCTTAATGTTGTCGTTGTCCCTGATACGTTGTAAAAACGGCTCAAGAGTCAGTATAAAAAGGAGAGGGGACATCCCTGACGAGTTCCATTTTTTATAAACACCGGACTGGAAAACACCCCATTAACGCGCAGGACCGCTGTAGGTTCAGTATACATCGCAGAGATCCATAGCAGCCAACGTGGGCCGAAGCCAAATTTCTTCAAGACGGCCAGTAAAAAGGACCAATCTACTCTGTCTAACGCCTTTTCGGCATCGACAGAGAGAAGGACCATTGGCATATCAGTAGTCTGTGCTCTGTAGATCATGCTAGTGGCCCTAAGGGTGTTATCGCGGGCACTACGGCGCGGGACAAATCCCACCTGATCGGGGTGTACTAAAGCTGGAAGTAAGGGGTTGAGGCGGAGCGCCATCATTTTCGCCATAAGTTTAATGTCTGTGTTTATTAAAGATATCGGGCGGTAGTTTTTGCAGTGCAGTGGGTCTTTCCCGGGCTTTGGAATAAGGGCGATCGTTGCACGAAGAGCGAGCCTGGAAATTGCACGTGCTCGTCCAGGGCGTTGAGGGAGGCAAGAAGATGGGGGCCTAGAGACGGTATAAATGCTTTGTAGTATGCTACCGAAAAGCCATCAGGGCCGGGGCTTTTGCCCGAAGGAGTGGCCTTGAGGGCTAATGCCAGCTCCCCTAGAGTGAAAGGGGCATCTAATGCTTCTGCGGCGGCCGGGGAAATTGACGCCTGGAGTGATTTATCCAGGTAGTCAAACAGCGCCCGAGGGGAGGGGGAGGGTCGCTCTGAGGGAGTATAATGATTGGTAATAGGAGGTGAATTGAGCAATGATCTCAGAGTTTAGAGACAATATGTGTCCGGAGGGGGTCTTTATCTTGGGGATGTATGTAGCCTGGTATTTACGCTTCAGTGCTCTGGCCAGCAATTTACCACATTTGTTGCCTTGCGTGTAGAAAGAATGTTTCGTTAGCATAAGCGAGCGACGTGCCTGCTGGTGTAGGAGCTGACGTAAGTCAGCTCCTGGCGCCGTTAAGGCCGTATAGTGTTCTATCGATGCAGTGGCTTTATGTAGCGTCTCGAAGGCCTGGATCTCTGCGAGCAGGGACTGAATCCTGGAAGCCCTGGCACGCTTTCGTCTCGCCCCTATTTGTATGAAAGTTCCTCGCACGACACACTTATGTGCCTCCCAGAGTAAAGGAGCTGTCACATCTTCTGTGTCATTTTCCTCAAAATATTGAGTTATAACCTTAACGATACATTCACGTTCTACACCGTCTTGCAAAACCGAGTCGTTCATGCGCCATTGATACGATCTGCGAGGCAGATCCGGGAAAGAGAGGGATAAAAATACCGGGGCATGGTCAGACCAAGTGATGTTTCCTATGCGGGAAGATTGGATAAGGTGCAGTTCATGACCTGAATGGACTCATCAGAAAAAGATCCAGTCGGGAGTAAACCTTGGCTGCACCCGAATAAAAGGTGTAATCTCGACCTAGAGGGTGCATAGCCCGCCAGCAGTCGACAAGACGGTTATCATGTAGAAGCTGGAGAAACCGGCGGCGCTTAGAGACCGGTTGTGGAGCTGTTACAGGGGGAGCCTCACGTGGGGAATCAGGGGAAACCTTAAAGTCACCACCGCAGAGCAAAGTCCCTTCCGCGAATCTCTCCAGCTTCGCCAGGATCCTAGTCAGTTGAGTGCATTGTTTAGTATTGGGGAGGTAAAAGTTAGCGAAAGTGACAGGTGTTGACCCAAGGAGACCTTGGAGGAACAAATAGCGACCATTCAGGTCAGAACATTGGGCGTGGAGTGTGAACGGGACGTGCGATGCGAATAAAATAGCCACTCCTCTAGATTTGGATTTTGGAAAGGTACTCTGATAACACTGAGTGTAAAAGCGTGATTGTAAACGGGGAACCGTTCCAGAACGGAAATGCGTTTCCTGGAGAAACACAATCTCTCCCCCCATGTGCCGTAGGTCATGAAGTGCCATGCGTCTTTTAGCCAGGTGATTTAAGCCTCTCACATTGAGAGTTAGTAGTTGCAGGCTAGTCATGGCTCACACCACAGGGAGATCGAGACTTGAGCAGGGCTGGAGCAGAGCACGCGTCATACAGCCAGGATATGGAGTCCTGCCCGAGGGAGCGCGGAAAATTAAAGACTAGAGGTGAGGAGATCTTGGTGGTATAAAAACAAACAAAAAAAAAGGGAAGGGAAAAAAAAAGAGACATTACTATTTCAAACATAGAAAAATCGCATTGGTGCGTCGGTCCTAGTAGGGCCAAGACCCAGACGGGGTCAAAACAAGTTGAAAAGGCGGACGGACAGACCATCCAGTCGAAGTAACATAGGGAGTGCACCGCGAAAAGGGGTGGCGGACGGTCTAGATCAGGGCCAGCGATAGCATACAATGAAAAACATGACTTTAAATTGGTAATAAAAACAATAACTATGGTCTCCAGAGCAGACCATGATCGCACATAGCGGTTCACCCGGGCAGGGCGAATTAGTGTTACGTAAATTAGCAGAAAGCAAAAAACATAACTGCCGACACGTGGCAGACGGTAACGTGTCGGGCCCACGTAAGGCAATGAAAACAAGTGTCCCGGCCAACTCCCTCCTCTTGCCAGTCAGGGAGAAGGCAGCCCGTGAGAAAAATCAAAGGTAAACGTGAATAACTTGCTTCGGAAGTCTGAACCAAAAAAATGGCAAAGTGGCAAATGGCAGCAAGTAGCTGTAGCAATTGGGGCCGCTTCGCACCTACGAGAGTCAAGTGGGAGAGCGGTAGGTGCACGTACTCGCGGCCAAATCCAGGACGCGGGGATAACCGCATTCCACATAAGAAAGTGGCGAGTAAATGGGAGGACAAAAGAGTAGGCCCCAAGATACGTCACCGTCATGGAGGGTCACCGCGGTCCCGAGTATCCTCCTGTGAGCGCACCCGGGTGCGACGGCGTCCCCGCCGTGCCATCTGCCAGGGTTGGCGTTGAGGCAATGAGAGGGGGGGGTCTAGGTGTTTCGCCACCCAGCCATCCTTTAACCGTGACTGGAGGGAGGCCCAAGGCTTGCATAAAATCAGGAACATCTTCAGGTACCGTAATGCTCAGTAGACGGTTATCGTGGCGGACATGAAGGGCGAACGGATAGTTCCAACGATACCTTATGGAGTGTGCACGAAGTTGGTCCGTCACAGGTTTCAGCTCTCTCCGTGCCATGAGAGTAGCACGGGAGACGTCCTGATATATCTCCAGAGTATGGTCGTCAAAAATGATCTCGGAACTGTTTCTCGCCGCCTTCATAACTTCTTCTTTCAGAGAAAAAAGGTGTACTCTGCAAATGACATCTCGTGGAGTCTCAGTGGGTGCTCCTCGACCCTGAAGGGCTCTGTGTGCCCGGTCCAGTTGTATCGGGGTGTCAGGGGGCCTCTGGAGTAACTCGTTGAATAAGGTTTGTAATATAAGACCCAAATTTTCAATGCCCTCTGATTCAGGCAGGCCGCGAATCCTTATATTGTTGCGTCGGCCTCTGTTGTCCAGGTCGTCCACCCATCTGTAAAGGAACGCCATCTGGGAGGCCTGGGTTTCCAGGAGGGCAGAGGTGTGTTGGTGCTGCAAAACGGTTGCTTCTCTGTCATCCTCCAGGCCCTGTACTCTGTGTCCCAGCTGCCTCACATCTGCACCCAGCTCAGCAAACTTGGCGTCAAATTTTGATTCCATCCTGCAGAACAACTGTTCCAGGTCATACCTTGTGGGTAAGAGCTTCAGGGTCTCCTTCAGCTCCAGGACCTCCCCGCCGCCTCGCGCTGGCGATGGGCTGTCAGGGCCGCTCACTTCCTCCGTCGCCGCCATCTTGAATTCGGGGCCTACACGAGGTGGAGCCGCCGCCCGCTCAGGTACAGCCGCATCGGGGACACGGAGGTCGGCGCCGGGGTGCTCGGTCCGCTCACCAAGGGTTTGTCCCTCTTTTTTGGCCCCATGTATCTGGCGATCGTCTGCTAAATAACGCTTTTAGTGTGCCCGGGTGAAGAGCGCAGCAATCAGGCGGCCATCACGGATTGCGTCGAAGCCACCTTGGTCATATATATTAATGAATTCCTTTTAGAATTTTGGTCTCTAATATCTAAGTAACTCCAAAGTTAGGATTTTGATCTTCGGCAGACCTCTGCTGGTCAGGTGCCAGGAACCCCTAGTTAAATATTGGGGTAATGAATAAAACTACCCACCATGGTAATAAATATTGTCAAGCTACACCCTAAGGAAATTTGGAACTTAAAAGGGGGTGAGTTTTAGACAAAAGTAGGCCAATACCACCAGAGCCACAAGAAGCCAAAAGGGGGCCACCGAAAGATTTCATCAGACCCACCCACAATTCTTCTTACACCAGTCTCCACCTTAACTACCAAATGGTAAAGTATAAATGAATAATTTTAACTTAATATCTATTTTTCTAAATGCATTGTCACTGCTTTATATTTCCATCACCTATTAAAGGATTATAAATAATTTGCTGCTGAAGCCTAACATTAACATGAAGCCTAACATTCAGTTCCTACAGCAGCCGAACTCTAAGGAAGAAACTATTAAAGGGCAGCCCTGTTGCTCCCCATAACTTAGTGGATTTACTTATATTCCAAAAGTGCTGTGTTTGGACATTGAAGGATAGTACTTGTCCCTGTAGTGAAATAAGCTGGAATTAAGAAATAATTTCCATATATCAAGCTAACATAACCTAATTCTACATCTTGCAACTGCTACTATTTTTAATGTGTTTTCATGTACAATACATGTGATACTATACACGTCAATAGAAGTTTATTGTTAACTCCTGCTGAATGAATTGCTGAGTCTATATCGCAAGTGATTAAATATACAGCTTCTATTGCTTGGTCCATCATATGTGTGTAGCGCTCACTCCCGGAGGAGCCGCTGAATTTAACCTCGAGTTAGTCTCACCGCACTAGGGAATAAATGTACACCAGCACTGTTGTGGATTTTATAGATTATATACTTTACTGATCCCAATAAAGCGGCATATATAACGTAAACACGGTATATAAACGACAGGACTTCGTAATGCGGGAAAAACACGTGGCGGCAAAAGAAAAGTTTAACCCCTTCGATTCTGGAATGTGTGTCCCGCGAAAGTAATGTCTCAAAAAGGTGTGTGTGTGTATGATCTCAGGTACCCGGGTACTATATTCAACTGGCCAGTGAATGGAATGAACAAATCTTCGACTAGTCACGTTGGGGGCCCTGTAGATTTAAACAATAATGCAGCGTGCTTCATTATACTTGGAACTGTGGCCTGGAAGGCCTCTCACCCATCCGTTAGACAATCTGTTCCGCTGCCCGATCAAGGATGTCTCTCCGCTTGGATTGCACTGGGACTCTGTGCCACCGGATCCGCTTCTCTTGCTTGTCCGATCTCCGCAACGAGAAATACGGCCTACCGCCTGCACTCCCAATGGATCATCGCGGTCTCCTTACTCAAGGTCCAACCGGAAC
Organism: Leptobrachium leishanense; assembly: GCA_009667805.1. NCBI lineage: Eukaryota > Metazoa > Chordata > Amphibia > Anura > Megophryidae > Leptobrachium > Leptobrachium leishanense. Next base: position 58,120 of record RXON01000521.1, read on the forward strand.
GATGTCTCAGTGCCAACCTCTCAGCGATGTGTAGGCAGGTGTCTGCCAAGTCACTGTCCCTGATCCCGAGCATCCGCGAGGCAGCGCCTGCTCTCCAGCCTGGTCACGATCCCTGGCAGTCTCACGTGCGTCTTCCACCTTTCGTCGCTCGGCTCACACTGGCTCTCCTTCGCATGAGGCTGCCGATGTCCTTGCGCTCTCTCCCACCCACTTCCTGTCTCCACCGCAAAGCACGATGGAATTTTGTAGTTCCGTTTGTGTCCAGTATAGTTCATATTGCCCCTGTCTCCCTCTGGTGGCCAAACCAAGTAAATGCAGCAAACACAATCTTAAAACAGCGCTACATGTGTTACAATGTGATTCACCACAGTTACTTTGTAAGTCGAGGATTGATGCTGTATTTAGTCTGTGGAAGGGATAGTTTACCTATCAAGAGTGTTATGTGTCTCCCTGAAGAAAGCTACAGTTAGCGAATGGGCCCCACCACAATATTAAATTGTGCTGCAGGTGTTGCCCCGCTAATGGAGTGTTTTAGCCAGGTTGAGGGTTGTTTTATAATGGGAGAGCTTATAATGGTGGAATAGAGCTGGTTTAAGAATGGTTCGTGCATATATGTGGTGCGGCCTATAAATCTAAACTGTTTGTCCATGATATTATTGCGTGTCGCAGTATTGCTACTAATCACTACCTATATTTACTTATAAAATTGTATCTTAATGACCAGTTGACAAATATGAGTGTACGGGACTTGATGGTGTAAATAAATCCTTAATTGATGTGTTTTACTGTTACGTTGTTTCGTATCATCTTTAATGATTTTGTGTTTAAACATATCTGCATCGCCTCAGAAGAACTTAGGATAACACGCTACATCTTTGTTAAGACGTATATTCATTGATTGGTTATTAATTCTTATTTTAAGGGGAAATAACCAAATTATACCATTGCTATTGGAGGCACTGTCATTAATGAGATAGGACACGTCATAATAAATAACCCGACAACCAGGATACCTCGAACATGCATAATATTTGGGGTTGAAAAAGGAACAGCAGCAAAAATGACTTTACTGGCTGACTTTACAAAATATACATACATACATACAGAAAAAACGTTGTGCCCATAGTCACCAGAGCGGGAGTTCAACCGAGTTCATGTATAAAATATAGCACAAAAAAAAGTTGTCATCTGCGCTCGTTTCTATACAATTCCATGTGCAACAAAACAAAATTAGAGGTTTTAGTTTGCTAGAATGGCCATTGAAGTGTAAGCTCAGTCGCCACATCATGGCACCTCTTTGTAGAGTGAGTACCTAACCAATGTAACCAAAAGCCACTCCTCTGAGCAGCTGCATACTCTCTTGTTGCTTTTCGGCTAAGAGGAAAAAATGGTTGGTTTTATTTATACGCGCGCCGAGCACTTCCCATTATGGGGTTGAAAACAAAAACATGGAAAAAGAAACAGCCGCAAAGATGACAACTTTTTTTCATGCTATATTTTATACATGAACTGGGCTGTTACTCCTGGTTGTTGCAGCCGCTCTGGTGAGTTTGGGCTGTATGTATGTATATTTGTTGTAACACCAGTTAAGTCACTTTTGCTGCTGTTCCTTATTACACATGGAATTGTATAGAAACAAGTGCAGATGACAACTTTTTTTCATGCATAATATTTATCTCCAGTTTCAGGAATACTGTGTTTCCTCTAATCGTTCCCTTCCAGAAGAACTGGGCGTCCAGGTAACCTGTGATAATGAATAAAGACACAGCCAGGGATCCGCTGACCCAGAAGATCCTGGATCTAACTCTGGAGATGATCTTTCTGCTGACTGGAGAGGTAAGAGATTCTATGAAATTCACATATTACTGATACTATTTATTAACCCCAGAGATGTCTTGGTTGCGCCATGCTGGCAGCCACATGGCTCTACTTGGTTTGTGGCCACTTCGACAGACTTACCCTCTACTAAATCCTTGAAGGGAAGATAAGGAATAAGGAATGGCAATTTAAATGGAGGCCCCCCCCCCCATCCCATTTATTTTTTTTCCTCATTTCACCACCTCCTGAACCTGGTTCTCCTCTATGGAGACTGTTCATTAACATAACCTGATCAGTCACAACATCAATGAACAAAACCAGAATGGCTGCACACACCTCACATGTGTTTTTAAGGGGGCTTCTGAGTGGCCGGTTGGCAAAAATATAGTAAATTCAGAGCACGCCATTCCAATACAGGCAAAAGATAATAAAATCTAACTAGGTAAAACTAATGATAGAGATTTAATAGTTACAAGATGTGATCACATATTGCATAAGCCTGTCACAACGCCAATGTACCTCATCATCAGCAGGTCCTACTCTATGCCAACCTAATGTCTGCTCTTTTGCGATATACCCATGTACTAGCTCTTCTGTGTGACCAGAGAGGCGAGCCTTCACTCCCCACAAGCATCGATTAAGCCTCTGGCGCCCATGACCCTGATATTTGTCGACTGTCTTTCTTTGCACCACCTTTGGTAGGTACTGACCACTACAAACCAGGAACACCCCAAAAGACTTGCCGTCTTGTCAAAGTCACTCAGATCTTTTCACTTTTCCATTTTTCCTGCTTCCAACACATGGGATTCAAGAACTGGCTGTTCACTTGGTGCTTAATATATCGCACCACTTGACAGACGCCATTGTTATAATGCTGTGTCTGATCAGGGTATTCTGTTACATTGATCTTGTGATATTGAGCTGAACCTGCGAAACACTTCCCTTATTTTACTCTGCTCTTCACTGTGTGAAGAAAAATCTTATAAAGAATATATAAAATACAACCCTGGATCTGTTTGATACTGAGACCTTTCAAAGGGCAGATCATTAGTAGCATCATCTTAATGTGACGCTATCACGGGTAAAAGTTTGACAGGGCATCCCTTCTTATCTACAGATCGGTGTATTTTCGCTTCCCTATGCGGCATATGCCACGGGGAGGAGGGGATGTCGCTGCAAGCATGGGAGCCATTCTACAGGACAGCCTTCCACTTAATTAGTGTGCTGCTCTCCTCTGGCTGTCAGTCATGAGCTGAGTGACAGCCAGCGCAGCAAACAGAATGAGCGTGGGGCCGACCTGTAGGATGGCTCTCATGCTGGCCGTGGCCCATCCCAAAATCAAGATGGGAGAGAGAATCTTTGAATGAAAACAGAGCCCTACGTAAAGGGTGTTATGCCCTGTCAAATGGGCAAAACCTATTTTGTCCATGACAGGTTCCCTTTAATGATTGTCCTATGTAAATAAAGGTTACAGCATATCATACAGCACACTATGGAAATAAGAGTGTAACTTTAACAAAAGGATCAGGGGCTCCCATGCTTGAACATGATTATACTCGTAAAAGGCAAACATCTCTATATTGCTGTCACTTTCATTGTTTAGGATCACTTAGTGGTGAAGATCCATGAGATGGTCACTGACAACAGTACCCACCAAATATCAGAAGGAGGATACTGCAGGACCCAAAGCTTCAATATGGAGCCTCCACTTCACTCAGGAATCCATGAGCAAAACAATGAGAAGATCCTGGAGCTGACCAATAAGATCACCCAGCTGCTGACTGGAGAGGTGAGGCTGCTGGGAATGGGACATTATACGGTAACACCAAGGGATGTGTCTGGATGGTGACTGTGTCATTGTGTGTAACAGAAAAAAAATATTCTATCCATGAGTGACAGGAGCTGGGTCTGGGATGGCAGGTTGGAGCCAATGTGCAATGAATCAGGAGGCTTGCAAGGCAGATGTAATAAAGGGTTTATTAGAAGACACAAAAGAAATAACCAGAGGCAATAACTGAATTTAGGGGGTTATGCGAGAGAGGGAGAATAATGAATAAGTAATAAACAATAGACAAACTGAAAGTCTACAGATACAGTAGACAAGGATACTAAATTTCAACAAAAGATAGAAAGGCAATATAGGAATAATACAGGTACTGAACAGAAGGAGATATATGAGAGAGAGAATAGGAGAGGGAGAGAGATTATAATCAGGGCTTGACAAATTTGCTTTGAATCTAGGAGCCAGCTACAAAAGTTAGGAGCCAACGTTTCGGTGAGGATTCGCCTTTATCAAGGTATATCCTCGCCTAAACGTTGGGAACCTTGCCTCTGCATCTGGGAGTTGGTTTGTACTGACCCAAATCATGATTTTAGCTGCTTCTTTTTATTTATCACTTTGTTACCTGCGGTTCGGTATTTTTTGTGCATGTGGTCTTTTGGCTACTTTGTTGAGCCTAGAAGTGTAGAGCGTTGCTTCTAATATCAGTTTGGCCGCTCAGAGATATAGATTTTTTATATTACTAGTTGTTAAGCCTACCCGGAGGGCAGTCTATTGTTGTTGTCGCCAGCTCAGAATTCATGTCCACATATTTGCTTTTCAATGTCCTGTCCAAGAGTATCTCTCTATATAAATGCGTCCGTCGCCGTCCCATTCGCAACAGGAGGCAAGAGAGAGCAGCTGTGATGGGTGCGGACACAGCTGACAACGCATTACAAAGGCATTTATATATTAGAGCAGGTTCCTCTTCCCTCTTAGATTGTAAGCTCACAGGAACAGGACCCCTTAGATTGTAAGCTCATGGGACCCCCTTAGATTGTAAGCTCACAGGAACAGGACCCCTAAGATAGTAAGCTCATGGGACCCCTTAGATTGTAAACTCATGGGACCCCTTTGATTGTAAGCTCATGGGACCCCTTTGATTGTAAGCTCATGGGATAGATTGTAAACTCATGGGACTCCTTTGATTGTAAGCTCATGGGGCCCCTTTGATTGTAAGCTCATGGGGCCCCTTTGATTGTAAGCTCATGGGGCCCCTTGTGTGCGCGCCTTTCCAACGGATATTTTGGTTTTGTGCCGCGGCGGTTGTATGTGCGTTCAGTCAGCAGTACGCTGGTTGTGCGCGCATTTGAAGACGGCGGCATGGCGACGGACACGTCGTGGTCTGTTTTATAGTATAGATTTGTGTTAACATCTGTACATTGTGACATTGTGATATTGTTTTGTTTACTTATTTACTTCACACACACACACCCCTCACATATAAATACATACACCAGAGCTGGATATATGTACATTAAATGTAGGAGACAGGAAGAAAACAATGAAGCCAAATAGGGGCCACATTACCATCGCCACGCTAAAAACGGGGGCGGCAGGGAGAAAAACTGCGCCCGCAGTTTTCTCCCTACTGCCCCCGTTTTAGTGTGGAATTACAATGCAGGCACTTAAAAAGCTGCCTGCATTGTTACCACGCTACGGCCTGGGATGCTCGCGGCAGCGCTGACCGCAGCTGCGAGCATCCACTCGATGGAGTCCATAGGACTCCATTGAGCCGGATGCCGGCGGTCACATGACCTGCTGGATCTCGCCTTGCGAGATCCGGCCGGTCTGCATAGTGATACGCAGGGAGAGACTGGGGGACTTTTTCCCCCTGTCTCTCCCTGCTCCTGCCGGACGGAGGAGGCGGTTGGAGCCGCGGTCCTCGCCGCGGGACAGGAAGTGAGTATACGAATTGTTTTTATTATTTTTTTAGGCTGGTGTTAACGGATTCTGCAGAAGTGGAATCCGTTAACACCAACTCCTGGCTTTGGTTAACTTTCTGCTAACCAGAGCCAGGCGTTAATCAGCGTTGGGACTTTGTAATCCAGCGCTGATTAACACTTTGCACTCCCCATTTTAAGTATAGGGAGCGCAAAGTACAGTAACCTCGTGCTGAAAAGTGCAAGGTACCAAACGCTAACGGGTTACTTAACCAGTTTGTGTTTGGATTGTAATATGTGGTAGACGCAGGTGAGTGATAACGTTAGCACATAGATTGTAATGTGGCCCTAGATGTTTTTAGATGTGTAGCGCTCACTCCCGGAGGAGCCGCTGAATAAACCTTGGGTTAGTCTCCCCGCACTAGGGAATAAATATACACCAGCACTGTTGTGGATTTTTGTAATTATATAGTTTACTGGTCTCAATAAACCGTCATATATAAGGCAAGCACGTTGTGTGTGTATATATATATATATATATTATATTACAGGATTTCGTAATGCGAGAAACGCGCAGCGGTAAAAGGAAAATTAACCCCTTCGTTGCTGGAGTGTAAGTCCCGTACAGGTTGTGTCCCAAGAAGGTGTGTGTATGTGTGTTTTGGTACCCGGGTACTATATTCGACTGGCCAGTGAATGGATTCAGTGTATCTTCGACTAGTCACGTTGGGGCCCTGTAGATTAAAGCAATACTGCAGCGTGCTTCGTTAAACTTTTGACTGTGGCCTGGAAGGCCTCTCACCCATCTGCCAGACAATCTGTTCCGCTTCCCGATAAAGGGTGTCCCTCCGCCGAATTACACTGGAACTCTGTGCCTCCGGATCCGTTTCTCTTGTCTGTCTTCGCAACAAGATCTACGGCCTACCGCCTGCTCTCCCAGTGGATCATCGCGGTCTCCTAACTCTGGGTCCAATCTGGAACTCTGTGTCTGTGCAAACCTCTCAGCGGTGGATTACTAGGTCTCTGGCAAGTCTCTGTGTCGATCCCCAGCGTCCGCAAGGCAGCACCTGCTCTCCGGCCTGGTAACTATTGCTCACAGTATCACGTGCGTCTTACTCCCTTCGACGAGGCTGCGGATGTCCTTCACCTCTCCCCACCCACTTCCTATCCCCGCCGCAAACCATGCTGGAAAACGTAGTCCCATTGTGTCCAGTATCTCTTATATTGCGCTTGTCTCCCTCTGGTGGCCAAACCCAAGCAATTACAGCAACAGAACTTAAAACAGCGCTACATATGCAAAAGACTGCTTTCAGACTGGTGTAAAATAAACTGGAAATTTAGGAACCAGGAGTAAAATTCTAGGAGCCAGTGGCTACCAGGCTCCTGACTCTGTCAAGCCCTGGATTATATGTATGCAGGTATTGGACAGAGGGAGGTAGAAGGGAGACAATTATCAGTAGGTTATAACATTAACACATACATAGAAAGGGATAAGAGGCTGAGGTGGAGTACACTGAATATATGAGGAGCTGTAGATTAGGACAATGGGAATAAGAGCGGAAAGAAGCTTTAAAGTAGTGTAGCGCTGCTTTAAAAACACTGTATTCTGGTGCATTGAACTATTGCTGCCACCAGAGGGAGACAGAGACATTGTGGACTATGCTGGACAAAACCGAACTACACCGACCATCATCCTTTGCGTGAGGACAGGAAGGAGGTGGTACAGGAAGGGGAAAGAGATCAGCAGCCTCGTGCAAGGCAGAAGGAGAGTGCGTGGAGCAGTGAAAGGTGGAGGACGCACGTCAGAGCTGTCAGGGATCGCAACCAGGCCGGAGTACAGACGCTGTTTTACGGGTGCTGGAGATCGGGACAGTGACCGTGTTGAGACCTATCTGCACAGCGCTGAAAGGTGAAGGAAAAAGCTAGTTCCGGTAGGACCCCGTGTTAAGAGGCTGTGCTGATCGATTGGGAGTGCAGGCAGCGGATCGGTGTTCCAGTTGCAGAGATTGGGCAAGCTGAGAGCAGATTCAGTAGCACGGAGTTCCAGTACACAGCGGAGAAAATCTTGTAGTCGAGGCATCGAGAGCAGGACAGTTTCGTTCATCGGATTGGTGAGAGGCCTCCAGGCCGCAGTTCCAAAACAGAAACGCACGCTGCAATATTGTTTAAATTCACAGGGCCCCAACGGTCACTAGTCGAAGATTGTTTTGTTTCATTCACTGGCCAGTTGAACACAGTACCCGGGTACCCTAGACAACACACATATATATTTTTGAGCTATTATTCACGGGACTTGCACTCCAGAACTGAGGGGGGGGGGTTAACCGTTTCTTTTACCGCCGCGTGTTTTTCCCGCGTTACGAATTCTTGTCATTCAAATACCGTATATACGGAAAATATGCTGCTTTATTGGGATTAGTAAAGAATATAATATATAAAAATCCACAACAGTGCTGGTGTATAGTTATTTCCTAGTGCGGTGAGACTAACCCGAGGTTTATTCAGCGGCTCCTCCTGGAGTGAGCGTTTCACGTCGGGGCTCGTCCGGGATTCCAGTCTCTGTGGATACCGCAATTAAAGGGTTAATTAGGGATCCAGACACTGTTGCCAAATGGTGTGAGGAGCAAAATAGCCAGATAGGGTTAAGCGTAGTTATGGACATTCCCGCAGACACTTGGGCCGAAGACCAAATTCGCCCAGCCGTGGCCGCGCTGACACCAGATCATAGGGGGGCAATACTGGACATTAAGGCGAACCCAGAGACTTCTCACACATATGTTCTTTTTGAGTGGAGAAAGGATGTTCCAGTGTGTTTTCAGGGCGCGAGTGTGAAGCTGGCCGACGATGTGGAAGTTCAACTGGTCCAACCCAGCGCGCCATGTGGTGATCCCGCGAACGTTCCCGCGGCTAGCTCGACAACATCAAGTCACAGGGTACCGGATACTACTTCTACCCCGGTGACAGGGTTCCCTCCTGTTGCATTCTTTACCGCAATGGGAAAACTGGTGGAAACATTAGCCCAAAACTCCGCTGCTTCTGCCTATTATGGATATCGCAAGTTACGGTTTTATTCTGGTAAGGTCCCTGTGCCAGCTGGAGAAGAGGACTTTGAGACTTGGATAGATCAGGCAGTGGAAGAATGGGAAGTTACTGACACCGTGGAGAGACAAAGGTTGATCGAGAGCTTAAGAGCTCCTGCTTCAGATGTCATCCGAAATCAGAAAAGGGACAAGCCAGGCTGCACTGCTGCTGAGTATCTAGAAGCTTTACAGGAAATTTTGGGGGAGCGGTGGATTGTGCCGAGCTTATCCTCAAGTTCTCTCACACCTATCAAAAGGAAGGAGAAGAATTGTCCACCTATGTCTGGCGGCTGGATAAAATCATCCATCAGGTTATTCTAAAAGGAGGCATGGAACCGAGTCATGCAAGCAAAGCTTTGATGGATCAAATTTTCAAAGGAGCACTCCCACTGGATCCTATAATGTTGAAATTTCAAACTAGATACCAGAGCAAGAGACTGACCTATTCCAAACTGGTCAAAGCTATCCAAGAAGAAGAGGCCTTAATTAAGGCTGAAAGGGTTGCTAATGCTTCACACACAGTTTTCACTCTCTGTGTAGCGGACATACAGACCGAAGTGCTGGCTTTGAAAACTCAGATGTCGCAGATGATAGAGTTGATGACATTGCTGTCGGCTAAGGACACCAGAACTGAGGGGGTTACTGTAGCCTCAAACAGGGGGTCTCCAAGTGAGCCTCAAGAAGAGAATATGCCCACACTCTCGAGAAAGAAATGTTTTGGCTGCGGGGAAATCGGCCATTTCAGGGCTCAGTGCCCAAAAGGGAGGGCCGAAAAGAAACCGGTCGAAGAACTCCTGAAAGCCGTGGAGAAACTGTTGTCCACCTTGCAAGCGGGAAACTCCAGAGGGCCCTGGTGAGGGAGCAAACTAGGTGCCCGACTGTCAAAAACCGCTCCAATTTTCAAGTTAGAAATGAAGGGCCGAGAGGGCCCAGATCCGTGCCAAATGCTGTGTCTGCCAGGACTGAAAGAGTTACTCCCTTAGTATCCGGTCCTATGTCGCGGGACAGCAGTGCACACCCAAGACCTCAACGGGTCAGGAGAAGGTTAAAGTGCAACGAACTGGGCCTATACCTCCTGCGGCTACGAACAAGTTTCCTGACCAGCTGATAGGTCCTTCTCCCATCGTTCCAATCCAAGTAGAGGGAGTCTACTCTAAAGCTCTGTTACACTCAGGTGCTCAAGTGATGTTGATCTATCGAGACTTCTACGAGAAGCACTTGAAGCACATACCTTTTTAAGGAATTAAAGGACCTTGATCTGGGGCATCGGAACTGAGAAACTTCCCTATGATGGATATCTACAGGTGAAGTTAGAAATTGGATCCAAAGTCGTCAGACAGTCTGGAGGTTGTGATGCATTGGCCATTGTGTGTCCTCGCCCTTCAGGAGCCAACAGAAGTTCTATGATAGTGGGGACGAATACTGATCTGGTGAGGCATCTTCTGACTCCCTGTCATGCCCCACGCGCGCGGTCGGACGCCGCCATGTTGGGACGCCTTGCAGACTCACCTGGGGTCCCTCGTGGCGCGTCGCTCCCTGGTTCTGGTCTTCAGCTCGAGGGAGGAGAGCCAGGATGTGTCCCACGCCGCCTCCGGGATCCAACTGAGGCTGGTCAAGTAAAGGTACTGCATCCCACCTGCACTGGAGATCCTCGTATGCCACCAATTAACCTATCAAGTACTCAGGTATCCCAATTCCACCTGCGAGCCCCAGGTGAACGGCGTTCTTATGATCCTCTGAACCCTATTTAAATCTGCCGCCTTTTCCAGTTCATTAACCAGGTTATACTGTGGTTCACCACCATGTTATCCAGTGGTCCCTCTTCGTATTGCTCCAAGAGAATCCTGACTTCCAGTCCTGCTTCCACGGTACCAGGTCCGCTTCCAGTCCTGCTTCCAGGGTACCAGGTCTGCTTCCAGTCCTGCTTCCACGGTACCAGGTCCGCTTCCAGTCCTGCTTCCAGGGTACCAGGTCCGCTTCCAGTCCTGCTTCCACTGTACCAGCTCCGTTTCCAGTCCTGCTTCCACTGTACCAGGTCCGCTTCCAGTCCTGCTTCCACGGTACCAGGTCCGCTTCCAGTCCTGCTTCCACGGTACCAGGTCCGCTTCCAGTCCTGCTTCCACGGTACCAGGTCCGCTTCCAGTCCTGCTTCCACGGTACCAGGTCCGCTTCCAGTCCTGCTTCCACGGTACCAGGTCCGCTTCCAGTCCTGCTTCCACGGTACCAGGTCCGCTCCAGTCCTGCTTCCACGGTACCAGCTCCGCTTCCAGTCCTGCTTTTACGGTACCAGCTCCGCTCCAGTCCTGCTTCCACGGTACCAGCTCCGCTTCCAGTCCTGCTTCCACGGTACCAGCTCCGCTTCCAGACCTGCTTCCACGGTACCAGCTCCGCTTCCGGGCCTGCTACCACAGTGCCAGTTCCATCTTCAAGCTTGCTACCACAGTGCCAGTTCCATCTCCAGGCTTGCTTCCACGGCACCAGTTTCATCTCCAGGCTTGCTTCCACGGCACCAGTTCCACCTCCAGGCTTGCTTCTATACCCACGGTACCAGCTCCTGTCTTCAAGTCCAATTCCTCTACCCTGGTTTATTTCAAAGATTATAACTTGTGTTATTTATCCCTACCATCCTTCGTTCTGGACTTTATTCTTGTCAAGGAAATCTTGCATTACCTTTTGTTCTGGACTTATATTTTGTTCCATCCAGTAAAAGCTCAACTGATCATATCTCTCCTGGTCTCCTCCTTCGGCTTGCCACCGGGTTCCATACACACAACACTACACAGGGGTCATAGCCTCTGCCCTTACACTCCCATAGTGATGGAAGAAGGTTCTACAAGAGGAGTGCATCCGATGTTACGTCCAGTCTATCAACGAATGGTCGAAGAACAGAGGGCACCTGCCGAAGTGGGGTGTCTGTGGAGATTGGGAGGAACAGAGAAGGTTCTGCAATCGGGAGAAGTGGCGAGTTTCCGGGCTTCAGTCAAATTGAACGGATCCCAACCGGGTCCTTATGTGGTACTGGAAACTGATCCCAGTCGCGAGAGTGAGGCCGGAGTGGAAGTAATCCCTGAGATAATCTCCACAAGAGCTTTACAACGGGCAAGAGGAAGAATTTCCGTCAGTGTATGTAATGTATCCGATTCTCCAGTGGTCCTAAAAGCACGAATGCCCCTAGGACAAGTGGCTTCTGTTACGCCTCTCTCCCCTCCTGATTTAGGAGGGGGAGTGAACAAAGAGATTCCAGCTGAACGGTTCTATCCTAAAGACGCTCCCATCTCGCTTGAATGGAAGAAACAACTTCAGTCCCAGATTCTAAAATGGAAGGACTTGTTCTCGAAGGATGAGTTCGACGTGGGATGCGCTAAGAGTACTGAACATCGCATTCGACTACAAGAGGATAAGCCGTTTCGGTAAAGGTCAAGATGAGTTCCGCTGGGAGACTTGGATGATCTACGAGAACAGCTAAATGAACTACAGAGGACTAAGGTGATTCAAGAGTCCAGGAGTCCTTATGCCTTTCCCATAGTGATGGTTCGAAAGAATGGTTCTATCCGTTTATGTATAGACTATCGCACGTTAAATCAGAGGACCATTCCTGATCAATATGCTACTCCTCGGATAGAAGATGCCCTACAGTGTTTGTCTGGAGCAAAATGGTTTAGTGTACTAGATCTACGAAGTGGGTACCATCAGATACCAATGCATCCTGAAGACAAAGAGAAGACTGCGTTGATCTGCCCACTGGGGTTCTTTGAGTTCAACAGAATGTCTCAAGGCCTCACGTTCCAACGGTTAATGGAGAAGACAGTCGTTGATATGAACTTGATAGAGGTGTTGGTGTATCTAGATGATATTATTGTGTTCGGGAAGACTTTGGAAGAACATGAGCAACGGTTGGAGAAGGTCTTGAAGCGGCTCCATGAAGAGGGGTTGAAACTGTCCCTGGAGAAGTGTCAATTTTGTCTACCTTCAGTTACGTACCTGGGACATGTTGTTTCGGCAGAAGGTGTTTCGGCAGATCCTCGGAAGTTGGAAGCCGTAGCTTCCTGGCCTAGACCCCGGAATGTTACCGAACTTAGATCTTTCTTGGGGTTCTGCTCATACTACCGAAGATTCGTGGGAGGATTTGCTAAGATAGCTCAACCTTTGAATAAGCTCCTACGTAAAGAAGAAGTGGGAGAAGACTCCAAGGCTTCTGATCGAAGTTCGTTGGCTCAAGGGCCTAGGAAGGCTCGAGAATCCATACAAGAAGAGTGGACTAATCAATGTGAAGCTGAAAGAGAGTCTGACTCGAGCTCCCGTCGTGGCTTACGCTGATCCTCATAAGCCGTACGAATTGCATGTGGACGCCAACAGAGAAGGTCTAGGGGGAGTCTTGTATCAAGAATACGATGGTCTGCTGAGGCCTGTAGCTTATGTGAGCTGAAGTCTTTCGCCTTCAGAGAAGAATTATCCTACTCACAAATTGGAATTCTTGGCCTTGAAGTGGGCGGTCGTGGACAAGCTGAAAGATTATCTCTATGGGGCCGAATTTGTGATAAAGACCGACAACAATCCTCTTACGTACGTCCTTACTACTGCGAAACTGGATGCGACAGGACATCGGTGGTTAGCCGCTTTGTCAGGGTTCCGGTTCAGCCTCAAGTATTGCCCTGGAGTAAATAATCGAGATGCAGATGCTTTGTCAAGAAGGCCTTATAATACAGAATGGACTCAGTTGACTCCTGATGGGGTGCAAGCCTTATGTCAAGGGGCCGAGCGCCGGGTCAAGGGAGCGATTGGGGCAGAAGCTATAGGAGTTATGGCTGCGGGCTGCTTTAAAAACACTGTATTCTGGTGCATTGAACTATTGCTGCCACCAGAGGGAGACAGAGACATTGTGGACTATGCTGGACAAAACCGAACTACACCGACCATCATCCTTTGTGTGAGGACAGGAAGGAGGTGGTACAGGAAGGGAAAAGAGATCAGCAGCCTCGTGCAAGGCAGAAGGAGAGTGAGTGGAGCAGTGAAAGGTGGAGGACGCACATCAGAGTTGTCAAGGATCGCAACCAGGCCGGAGTACAGACGCTGTTCCAAAACAGAAACGCACGCTGCAATATTGTTTAAATTCACAGGGCCCCAACGGTCACTAGTCGAAGATTGTTTTGTTTCATTCACTGGTCAGTTGAACACAGTACCCGGGTACCCTAGACAACACACATATATATTTTTGAGCTATTATTCACGGGACTTGCACTCCAGAACTGAGGGGGGGTTAACCGTGTCTTTTACCACCGCGTGTTTTTCCTGCGTTACGAATTCTTGTCATTCAAATACCGTATATGCGTAATATATGCTGGTTTATTGGAATCAGTAAAGAATATAATATATAAAAATCCACAACAGTGCTGGTGCATAGTTATTTCCTACTGCGGTGAGACTAACCTGAGCTTTATTCAGCGGCTCCTCCGGGAGTGAGCGCTACAGTAGGATATATATATATATATATATCGGAATCCTCAGAGTGTACTCAGTTGCTAGCTTCAGTGTCGGTTATAGGCAAGTCCTTGTAATCCAAGTATGGAGGAGGCTTGGGAGTAGGGATGCATCGAGACCGATACCGAGTACCGATACTTTTATTTAATGTCATGTGACGCTTTCCAATAGGAACAGACCTCATATAAAAATTTATATGAGATTTGCCCCCAGCTCACATGGATTTGCCCCCAGGTCTCATGGATTTGCCCCCAGGTCTCATGGATTTGCCCCCCGCACTCATGGATTTGCCCCCAGCTCACATGGGTTTGCCCCCAGCTCACATGGGTTTGCCCCCAGCACTCATGGATTTGCCCCCAGCTCTGATGGATATGCCCCAGCTCTGATGGATATGCCCCAGCTCTGATGGATATGTCCCCCGGGTCTCATGGATTTGCCCCCAGGTCTCATGGATTTACCCCCAGGTCTCATGGATTTGCCCCCAGCTCACATGAATTTGCCCCCAGCTCACATGGATTTGCCCCCAGCTCACATGGATTTGCCCCCAGCTCAGATGGATTTGCCCCAGCTCAGATGGATTTGCCCCAGCACTCATGGATTTGCCCCCAGCTCTGATGGATATGCCCCAGGTCTGATGGATATGTCCCCCAGGTCTGATGGATTTGTCCCCCAGGTCTGATGGATTTGTCCCCCAGGTCTCATGGATTTGTCCCCCAGGTCTCATGGATTTGTCCCCCATGTCTCATGGATTTGCCCCCAGGTCTCATGGATTTGCCCCCAGCTCGAACGCTGGGGAAGCTGGCGTGTGCATGTAAAGCACGCGGCCAGCGTTCCCCTCCGGCGCGCCGCGATACTCACCCATCCTGAAGGTCCGGTCGCTGGGCAGTGATGCGATCACGTGGCCGCCGGGCGCATCTGTGACGCCTCCTCCAGCCGAGAGGCAGCGTCACAGGAGCGCCCAGTGGCCACGGGAACGCATCACTGCCCAGCGACCGGACCTTCAGGATGGGAGAGGATCGCGGCGCGCTGGAGGGGAACGCTGGCCGCGTGCTTTACATGCACACGGCCAGCTTCCCCAGCCCCGCGGATACCGGCTTCCGGTATCGGCGGGATGTATCGGGCCATTTGCACGAGTAACAAGAGCTAGTGCAAACGGCAATATCGGCCCCGATACCGATACTAGTATCGGTATCGGTGCATCCCTACTTGGGAGATCCAGGAGGCCGGTGATATAGTCCAGAAGAGTAGTTTTAGTTATAAATCGGAAAGGTCTGTAAGAGTAATAGGAGATCCAGGAGGACAAATAATATGTCCAGGAGGCTTGTAACAGGGAGAGCCTTGAGAGGATAGGGGATCCAGCGGAGTATGGGTTATAGGATTCTCAGGAAGTTTGGAGAAACAGCAGGTAGCTCCTTCTAGCTTGGAATATTCCCAAAGCAATGTGGAAGCAGTGCTAAACAGGTGTGTTCTAGTTTTATTCAGGAGCGTTAGGTGAGTTAGGCAACACCTGAGCGCTGCACAGGTAAAGGTGATTCTTGTGGAGACTGCTGAAAGTCTTATTACTTGAGCCAGTGCCATTCTTGGTCTTTTTATTGCGCCGGCGGCGACGCTCCTTACAATGGGATCCATTTTTTTTGCGCACGAAAAAAAACATTATCGTGCGAAAAGTAATGTGGTATAACGATCAGAGCGCATTTTTTCTTCCAAGATTTTTCGTGTGCAAATCCGACACGCAAAGCTGTTTGCAAATGAACGTTGCGTGCAGGAATCGGTCGGCAGACAGTTTTGTCACGGGATTCAGCCAACATCAATCACCCATTTCCAATAAAATATTTACAAACTAGAAAAAAGGAAAAAGAAAAATTAACAACCACCGGCCAAAAAAAATTAACAATGACAACAATTTATAAATTTTATTGTTTGGGTGTGTGTAGAATGTGTAACGGCACTGTGCTGTATTTTATTTTTTATTTTTTTTCGTGCTGGTGTATTTCGTTTCGCCCAGAACGATCACATTTACAGTTACCACCTGCTTTTCAAAGATGTTACGAAAATGCGCGCAAACCTTCATTGCGCGAAGATTGGAATACCACCCGCGTACCAGCGCACGAACGCATTTGCGATCACATTGTTAAGTATAGGATGCACGCAGGAAAATTTGTTTGCGTAGGGTCAATCGCGGTAGACAATTACACGCATAGTTTGCGCTTACTTCGTAATAAAACGTTCTGCGCAAATGGTTTTGCACTCTCGCAAATGCGCATTTGCGGGCGCACAAAACAAATGCGTGAAGAATGTAATAGGGGCCATGGTGTAGAGGGCCCTGCTCATAGGAGTTTACAGGCTAGAGAGATAGAGAGATTGGGGTTGAGGAAGACAAGGTGAGTCTTACTTGATGTCAGAATCATTAGTGCCAGCGGTTCGGGAATGGTGGGGCAGTGGAAGAGGCTTCAATGATGTGGGAGCAGGAGAGCAGGGGGATGAGTTGCATCAGTAATGTGATACACTAAAGAGATGTGTTTTGAGGCATTTATTTGAAGACCTGAAGATTAGGGGAGAGTTTGATAGGGTGAGGAAGATCATTCCATAGGACCGGAGCTGCCCTTGAAGTCTTGGAGGCCAGAGTTGGCAGCGCGGGTGTAGACAGAGGACATGGGACTGCTCCACCTGGTCAGAGACCTAGGAGGGCTTTAAATAGCAGCAGCTGACAGAGCTAGGTGCTCCGCCGTGGTTTCTAGTGACCCCCTCAGTGCGTTACTGAATCTCTGGGTTCTTGATCCCTCAGTTTGTCCTCTGGCTGAGTATTCTCGGTTCTGGTTTCTATTCTTGCCCCTGTTTGGCTGTTATACTGATTCCATGTACTGGCCCTGGCTATTGTATTTGGACTCTGGTTTTGCTCTATTATCCCTGATTGGTTTATCTGTTATTCAGATTCTGTGTACTGACCTCTGGCTTTGTGTTTGTACTGTGCTTTTTCTCCTTTCCCCGTGGGTTCAGCATTTATGTGTATTGTCCGTGGGTTTATATTGATATTCTTTTTTTTTGTAATTATTTATGCTTTTCACTTCACAAGAAAAAGTAGACGTATCACAAAAAATAGTCCACACAGGGCCAACATAGCAACTCGCAGAGATACTGCGCAGCGAGAAAAAAAACATTAAAGATCCGCAATGGGAGGCGCAGGTGTCTCAGCACCGCACAGCAAGCAAGCAAGGGTTCCGCAAGGGCCAAATCACCGCAGACCCCAGCAACCAAGAGAAATTGGGGCGGATTGCACAGCTCCTTTTGAGCCGGCAGTTGCAGATATCTGGTAGACGTGAACTCTTTGCTACCCCAATCCATTTATCATGCTTACCCATGACTGGGAAAATGCAAGGAGGCCAGGGAGGGATGGAGCACAAGGCGGCAAGATGGTGGCCAACACCTCTCCACACCAGGCCCGAGGACCAGTGGCTCACGAGCAAGGTGGACATGTAGGACTCTGATGGGCCAAATGGACCAGGCTCCGGGTTCCAGTATCAGTGCTGTACACGGAGAAGGGAAGAGCAGCAGAAAGCCGAGAATCGAGGAAAACCCGCAGGAGCTGCTCTAACGTGCGCCCGCTGTCTTCCAGCACCTAGCCACGCCCCCCTATATGGATATTCTTTATTCAGCTTAGATCTGGCCATTCTAAGGACCGGCCTGTCAGATAAGGGGCTTCCTCGCTTAATTGGGTTTTAGCTACCTGCTGGGTGTGACGGAACCGTTCTCTTCGTCTGTCCTGACTCTCCAGACACCCCTTCGTTGCGGTCAGCCCGGCTACTGGGAGCGCTGTCCTCAGTGCCTCGAGCAGCTTGACCCGCCTGCTTCTGTTCCTCTGCCCTGGAGTCGTTAGGAATTTCCAGAAGGCCGCTCTCTGAAGCTGGGTATATAGTGTAGCGTCGCTGAATGAAACACCAGACGTGGCTGTATGCTTTAAACAGGATTCTCTCTCTCTCTGAGCTTGAGAGTTCTGACTGACTTTTAATGAACAAAACGCCACCATTTATGCTGAAATCCAACAGCCATAATTCGCATAAAATGACGCACCCCGTCCTACCAATATGATAATTACATTATGTTAGATATTTACAACATTTACATAACCTATTGACGCACCTTGTCCTACCAATGCTAATTACATTATGTCAGATAGGTATAAACATTCCTCTTTCTTCATATCACACATCATTTACATAATCTATTGTAAAGGAAATCCGTTAGGTTTTGGCTGAGACAATGGGGTCTCGCACCCGATGAGACATGTAACCAGATAGCAGATGAACAAAGCTTTTGCCTAATCACAAATACACTCAACCTATTTTACAATCTATACGAAAGAAAGCATTATACTTGTTGCAGGTGGTATCTTTAATAAAAAACACATTTTTACCTAAAGAAATACAAGTATATTTAAAACTAAAGTTACACCATTTTACACTAAACTAATTTAAACTAAAACCAAGCGATGTAATATATATTTAAAAGCACACGATATAAATTGAACATAAAGTCTCTTGGGGTTTGAAGCATGGGGCGTTACGTCAGCTCCATGACACTGGGTTACTCGTTATTCGTGACATACGGCATATGC